>JAQGAF010005283.1:0-12344 GCA_034687865.1 Kryphioiulus occultus | reverse complement strand
ACTATGTGTTATCATTTGTTTACACCACTGGTGACCCCAAAGAAGATGAAAACACTCGAACGTCCCCACTACAGAATTTATACTATGTATGACTTTCATGACGTCATTGAAGTCTGCAGTCAGGTGTACACGATTTTGAAGAGTTGGCTCCAGGGACCCTCAGAAAATCCGATCTTTAAGATCGGGGGCATACTGGCAAACCCCGTTCTTATGTCATTTTCGGTTCCAAGCGGGTGTTTAAATCGAAAATTGAAGTAAAAGCTCAACATCGCTTTTCTACGCTGTTTTCATCCACATGTTCATTCTGCCATTTTAGGCAGAGATTAGACAGTTTTTGATTCATAAAATTACAGAAGACACTTTGATGCAAAAAATAATTCATAAATCACGGAAAACAAGTCTGCAAACGAGCAGCTTCATGTAATTAAAGGGGACCCTACAATAGCACTATTACAGTCAGTTTCGACAAATATGGACAGTAATACTGATCGTGTGAGGGCAATGCTGACGTAGTGATGTTCGATAATGACGATTATCCGGCTTTTTGAATAACTACTGTCAGTTTCGAGATATTGACAGTACAACTGACCTTATAAGGGCGTTCGTCAGTATTGCGCCGGCAGCCTTGGAAGACAGACTTGCCTCACGTTCGATTTCGTCGAAGAAATTCGTGTGAGAACACTGTTTCCGCTATTTTTGTCAATCGTCATCATAGTATTTGCGAGTGAGTATTGAAATTATAGCTAACAAAGCCTTTTACGTCTGCACATAGGCTTTTGCTATTAGTTTTGATCCGTGGTACTTTAGAACCTCACTCAACGAAGCCCGCGATGATACTGAGCTTTTTACTGACAGTAAAATAATGATCTCGTAAGGTCGTGCAAATATTTACCATTACTGGCATTTCCACTGATTCGAAAGTGACTGACAGTATTACTAGCCGTGTAGGGTCCCCATAAACTGACATAAAAGCAGGGCAGCTGACGTATGGTGGCGGTCTGAGACCAATGTACGAGCGAAGCAACGCAAAACATAGTGATGTAACATGGGGTATGCCTGTACCGAGTATGAGATAGCTGTATTGACTGTGCCTCAAGTCAGTGCTGGTCAGGCTGGGTGCAGGGGTATTTTACGCCCAAGAGAAACTTAGTATTGCACCCCACCCATCTGCAACTTAACATTACAAAATGAATGTTCACACCAGTATGAATACTAATTCTGCATAACTAGCTTGCTAGTGGTAAAACAGGCACTGTGTTTAGCGTGCACTTAGTATATGATGATGAGAATGCTCCACCCGCAAGCTACATGTAGGAAAAGAACGAGCATTCTTATTGGGAGTTTACCATTAATTCCCCAATTTTTGTTTACACATAGGTGATATGCAGCAGAAGACGGAGTGGCACCGGATAAGCGTGTTTAGGCCGTATCTAAGGGACACAGTTTACAAATACATGAACAAGGGGTAACTCACTTCCATGGTCTTCATAAGGGAAGGGAATTGATGTTTGAAGGCAGTTTTAACTTGAGATTTTTTTCCTTTACCCATTAGGCAGCGTGTTCTCGTTCAGGGAAAGATCATGTATGGGGAAATTACTGATGCTGCAGGAACCGTTCACACGACTACTACAATTGCTGCGGGTAACGTGTTCTTTCCTATTATTCTATCCTTCAAAAGTTGGCATCAGTGGTGCCATGTGGTGGGGCTAATCTGATCAGACAACGACTACCCAATTACTACGATTAAAAACCCCGATCAAGGAATAGACCGTTGAAAGGATAAAAGAACATTAGCAGCCAATTTTTAAGGAACTATGTCAATCTGCTCATGTTGAAATGCATGCAACACGAGAAAGAGTTCTCGAAGTGATATCTTCTTTCCTCGTTTCAGATGACGTCATATTTTTCAATAAGGTTCCATTGCCAGCCGAGGAAAATGAGGACGAATTTGCATAAAAGCAAGATTTCAAGCGAAATTTATGACCACTGAAATCAGCATATGACATTCGGATTGTTTTACACCAGTTTTTCTTTTGTTATTAAAAAGTATTTTTTCTCGATTTTTAGATTTATCTGGCAAAATTACTTACTATTGAACCTCTAATCTTGTCGTGTCTTCAGTGTACATTACTCATTGGGCAATACAGTCTTTCATGAAGGTGATTCCCAACACATGCTTTCCATGCAAAAACCTCTTTGGACAATCCTGCTTTAATAAATTTTGATAACCACTATAACTTGGCTCCTGTGATGAGATTTTGTATTTTTATCATCTTGATTTTTTATAAATATTATATAAGCACTTATAAAAATATGAACTCAGTAGCCCATTTACTACCTGACATTTCGTCTATCCAACACCAGCGCGGTTGTGTACAACTTTGCTATTCCAAAGAAATTGAACAATCTAAAATAAAAGAAAACATTTTAATTGTAATATAGAAACGATAACTTGGAATGGACGGATATAATACATAGATTACGAATAGTGTCGGGTGAGATAACACAAAGTACATGAGCACTAGTCACTAGGTTTCGTTCATTTTTTACAACTTGATAATTTTTAACATGGTTCGGCGGTAGCATCAGCAAACCTCATTGGTATTGCCAAGACAGAAATCAGGCTATTGGAATTAAAACTGCATGCAGTAGGGCAATGGTAGGGTGGTATTTCTAAATAGTGTACTGAATTTTTTGAATGATAGTAATGGAAGCCAAAGCACCGCAAAATGCTGGTATTTTCCAGTACCGGCCTTTTACCATGGCGCAACCAGTGCTTTCATTTAACATCGCAAAAAAGGCACCGATATGAACTTACTGTTTCTCACGCCTACAATAGACACTGACTGCATAAACTTAATACAAATTCTATACATAGAACAATAAAATCTCATCATTTCATAGAACGAAGGAATGTCGCGGCATTACCAAGCAGCTGCGTTAAGTTGCGCTCTAACTGCATTCACAGTGCAATTAAAACGTCTTCAAAAATACTTTCACTACCAGCTCTTTTAAATAAGTTCAACTTTTTAAATAAGATAACCTCGTAGGGAGGGAAAGGGGTAAACAGGAAGCGAGGGAAGAATATACTGTAGCTTTTAAGTTTGTTCGTGCGCTCCAATCTCTTACCCGCAATAATTTACACGTGTCATAAGGAAATGGTGCATTTTAAAATACACTTTCTACCTCGTGTAAACACCAAGATTGTAGCATCAATTGCCGGAGAGAATTTTCAGCTAAGATAAGATTATGTTTTTACATGTACGTTCAATTGTTAAACATACAGGTTTTAAGGAAATTGAGCAAGTTCTTCGAAAACATTCTGAATTTTATGAAGTGCACACTTTCCAGAATTTTAGTTTTCATACGATCATAATGCTGCCTCCACAGGGTATTAGTGCACAAGAGAAAAACACAGTACCTGTAGTGATAGGATGCATGATCGAACAGGATTCATACCATCAGGGAAAGTCAGGGAAATCTTGACATTTTGACCAGTAAGTCACGGAAATTCATAAGATGTCAAATAAAGCATTAGAAAAGATGTATTTGTGATCTACTTTTCTAAAAATTTCGCCGTTCGGCGTTTTCATTATCATTTCTTATCAATATCATTAATTTTCCTTATCAAAATTCGCCTAAAATGCATTATTTTTGTTACAAAAATTTCGCTTAAGGCGTTTCCGCCATCATGAAAAATTTCTTAACATTGCAAAGAAGTCCTCAAGAATGCAGTGTTTGAGATCTAGTGGTTTCAACCTCTAGTGTTTGCATCGTCATTAATATTAATACACTAAAAATCCAATATTTCTTGTAATTTTTCAAAAATTTCGCTTGCAGCAGTCTCATAATTATTAATATTATTAATTCTTTCTTATAAAATTATGGGTTAATTGCATCATTTCGTGATCAGATCTATAATTTCTAAAAATTTCCGCCATATGGTGAATTTGCTTGGATCAAATCTGTAAAAATTGTTGCTTGAAATTGTCTGGAAATTTTCCAAAAAGTGTCTGGCAAACCTGGAAAAGTCAGGAAATTCAGTTGAAGATTTGGCTAATCATTCTGACAGAAAAATACAAAAAATATAGTTAATTGTAGTGTTGCAGATAAAGTTAATTTTAATTACATGTGACATTTTTTTATTTGAGAAGTCAGGGAAAGTCAGGGAAATTGAGTTGCAAAATTTTGGTATGAACCATGTCAAAGTCCACAGGTCAAGTCTGCCATCTTTGTGAATCAAGTTAGCAGGCTCCTATTTTAACAAATATTTTTCTTCCATTCGATGGAGTGGTTCAAACACTCCATAATCCCATCACCACGAGAACATGATGGCATGCAATCTCTTTCACATCAAAAACATGGGAAAATATTCCTCACTACGGGCTAAATTGTTCCATCAGCATTGAAATTTGCAAAATTTTGTCGCATTTTAAAAATTCCAACACCGAGCTGAAGGATTTATCATCTTTTCAATGTTCGCATGGTGGCAGCACCCATGTAGTAAATACATGTTGACAGCAAAATGTGCAATGAGATGACCATCAGCAAAAATGCGCCATGACTGGCTTATCTCAACCATAACTGGTGCGGTCGATAATTCTGCACTTTCGATAAATATACAAGTATACATTTTTTACAAAACTAAAAAACACGGTGTCGAGGCAATATCCGTTCCAAGTTGCACGTAGCTCCGTTCCATTTCACAACCATCTGCAGCACTATTTTGGTTCGATCACGGTATGGAATGGTGCGATTATCACAATGAATGCACACGGAGGAAAGTCCAATAAATTACGTCGCCTCTTGGTTGGAACTGATATTCCCGAAAACAGTTATATATTGTCCTCACTTGGTGAGAATCTGTTACCTGTCCATGGAAAATTCGGATAGCGAGGCACTTGGTGACCATAGGCACAAGTGGTTTGAGGCAATGAGTGCATGGACGCTAAGCGTCTCCTTCGCATTTGATGGCGATGGGAGCCGGGGCTTCCGTCGGAGGTTTATTCTGAAGGCCGCAATACTTGCTGAGCAGTGCCCTTTGCTTGCATGCTTTCAATTCAATTGGCTGGCGCAAAAATCTGAAATTGGTGAAGACAAATACGATTTAGCATCTTGATCAACATGCAGGCATGTGGCCAGTTCGCATACAATTTTTCACATCCGAGAATCTGATATTTTTCACATTTTTTCATATGCAATTATCTGGTTTTTCACAGGATGCGACCCACCTACAATATTGAAAAGACCACAAATAGTGGATTTCAAATTGCTTTTCTAGAAAACATTATATGGTGTCAAATTTGTTATCAATGTTTAAGAGAACGCCATAGGCGAATTTTTTTTTAATTCGACCAAAAATGAATTTCAGTGTATTTTCATGGAAATGATTTTTTAAGACATAATGCATTATTTTTAAGATTCTTATAAATATTTTGTCTTCAAAAGAGCAACGCAGGCAATTTAAAAAAATGATAAAAATAATCATGAAGGGAAATTCCTCAGCGTTAAGCTGGATATCTTGTGCAAGTCATTAAATGACTTCTTCACATTTTTCACAATAGGGTTTGAGTTTTCGCATTTTTCACTTTTTCACACTGGCCACATGCCAGAAAGTGGAACATCACGGAACTGATTTTTTAAATATAAATATTAATATTAGTCTTCAAAAGAGCGCCGTAGGCAATTTAAAAAAAAAAGAATGATAAAAATAATCAAATTTTAGTACGTTTTTTATGAACTTATGAACCTGAATGGAAGGGAATTCCTCAGTTTTAAGCTGAGTTTTTTGTGAAATTTAATTTAATGAATTTTTAACATAAATTGTCATTTTTATCCAATTTTTCAAATTTTTTCCACGTGGGTGTAAATTTTTACATTTATCACACTTTTTCACACTGGCCACATGCCCGAAACCAGAACATCATAGGCATAATGCAAAGAATAGTTTCGCTTAGGCTTTGCTACTTACTGATAACAGTGTCTTTCTCCCTGCACCTTCTTCAGAATGTTGACACGATAGTAGTAGCGCAAGGCTCTGGACATTTTATCGAAATTCATGTTGAGGTGATTCTTTTGCATTCCCCACAATTGAGCCAAGCCGTGAGGATCCACGATTTTGAAAATTCCCGTGTCACGTTCCTTCCATGCGATACAGCGGACATACCTCTGAGCAGGGTCGTTCAGCAGCTGGTGAAGAAAGTCCCAAAGCAGGCGACCATCTAACAGAGACAAAACCAAATTACCAATTTAAAAATCTGTGTATACATGTTATGCAATTTTGTATACCAATTCACCAGTAATAAACGACCCAAAACAGCTGAAAAGGACATTGATAAGAAATTGCAATGAAGAACGAGTTTAATTTCTTAAAGATTTGAACTTCAGAGCCAAATACCTGACTTTTGCCCATTATCAAAATTTAAGAAAAACATATCACAGTGCCTAAACTTCAGTTTGAAATTTTTCGGAATGATTATTTCTACATTCCTTGCAACTCAATTTCCCTGACCAAATCTGATTAATCTCCCTGACTTATCAAATAAAAAATGTCACATGTAATTAAAATGTAGCTTTATCTGCAACACTTTTTTTTCAAAAAGACTAGCCAAATCTTTAATTGATTTTCCCTGACTTTTCCAGGTTTTCCACACACTATTTGGAAAATTTCCAGACAATTTCATCTAAACAAATATGATCCAAGCAAATATACCATATGGGCGGAAATTTTTGAAAACTTACAAGAAATAATGGATTTTTAGGGCATTAATATCACTAATGATGCAAACACTATTGGTCGAAACCACTAGATTCTTGACCACATTTCATTTCCCTCACTTTCAAAAGAAATGTAGAAATAATCATTCTAAACAAATTGAAGGGTAAGAATTTTAGCACTAATATTTTCCTCATGATGTTGTGGCGAGTGAGAGGAAAAAGAAAAATCGGCATTATAGAGGTGTTCTAGTGTTCTACATTTGATTTGGAATTAACCATATTGGCATAAAACGTTTAAAATTCATTAGCGGAATTGTTCTTAAGATATCAGTTGCTGGAATTGCTAAAAAGTTTAACAGTGGCATCAAATTAAAGCAGTAAATTATTTTTTTTTTTAAATAACGTTTTCTTCGTTTTTATTTTCGTCCAGAGATGGCGCCACGCGTTTATACATTGATGGCTCATCATAAAGATGCAGCGCCATCTCTGTGCAGAAATAATAAACACAAGAATATCGAATCGCACGTGATGATCGTTATTTTGAGTTAAAAAAAATCTTGCAAGCTGCAATGTAAGGGTAGCCTGAATCACGAACAAAATTACCGAATCTTCCAAAAGCGGCAATGCGTGCAATGTTAAATAATCGGAACTCCAAAGATTAAATGGGCCAAACATCGAAAAATACTTACTTGTCACTGGCTGTTCCGGGATAGGCGGAAGTCCTATTAATCTCTCATTTACTCCATTCGGCGGTGGCTTACTCTTTATGAGGCTCCCTCTGTGTGCTGGTGGTGGAGTGCCACACTCACTGCCTCCAGAATCTGAAAAACAAAAATGAAGCTACTAAGCAAGTGTCATATGGGAACCATTTTAAAGTCCCAGGGGTCATTCTTTTTAAAAAAATATATAAAAGCAAACTAAAAGAAACTTTTGATCAAAGGCATTCCCTTCATTATTACCATTCGCAACATTTCGCTCCTGGTGATCACTTAGTTATTAATATTGTTATACTTTATTTGCATATTTAAGGAGTTTAGTTTCGAAAACTGGTATGTGAAAAAATAATGGTCTGGTTAAGATCGCTAAAAACATAAAAGCTAAACTTCATATCGGTTTAATTCTTTTTGTGCCTTAAACCCACACTTATGTAGATTTTGTGTGCCCAACATGACACGAGCATATTTTTTCAGAAAATGAGCTGTACTTATAGCTGGTACGACTAGTGCTGAAGAAAATTCTAAACGTAAGCACAAAGCTAAAGAAAATTCTAGACGTAAGCACAATTAAAGCTAAAGAAAATTCTAGATATAGCACAATGCAGAAGAAAATTTAATTTATAAGCGCTAAAGCAAATTCCAGTTATTAGCACACTACTAAAGAAAATTCTAATAAGCCCAATTAATGCTAAAGAAAATATAGTTATAAATACAATGACAAAGAAAATTCTATTTATAAGCTAAATGCTAAAGAAAATTCTAGTTATAAACACAAATACTAAATTAAATTCTAATCATAAGCAGAATGCTACAGAAAATTTTAGTTAAAAACACAAACTAACGAAAATTCTAGTTATACACAGCTCACGTTCTGAAAAAAGTTTTTTGGCCCATCTTGCGCACACAAAATCTGCATAAGTGAGGGTTTAAGGCACAAAAAGAATCAAACTGTAATACAGATTAGTTTTTAAGTTATTAGCGATCTTAATCCAACCATTATTTTTTCACATACCAACTTTTGCAACCACACTACTCGCTGATTTCTGTTGCTGCCATTTTGCATTAAACATTTTTTTTAAATGTGCGGAACATCCACAAATAATGAAAATAAAATTCAATTAGTGAGGAAAATGCAGTCAAAAATCTCAAAATAGTTCAACTCGGGCCCCAAATATGGATTTCCAGGATCATACCGCTGTGTTGGGAACGATCGGAATGTCGGTCCTCCGTGGTGGCCATCTTGTTACCTCCTCCGTTGACCTCATCGCCATGGCTGGGGCTCCCAGACTGGCTGTCCGTGCTGGGTGCTGGACTTAGGGTCACCGTGCTTTCGACACCATTGCTGTTCGGTTGCAAATCGAACCGGGACTGATGAATCACGTGACCAACGTTATGGTAATCACTGCTGACGAAAGGCCATGCCGTTGCCCAATTGGAAGCAGGGGACCGTTCTAATTAAAGAAAAAAAAATATTAATAAGCAATAGCTAAGAAAACGTGGGAAGAAAAAACTTGACACAGAATTTTGCTTTCGTTCTGGAAAGTTTTGATGTCTGTGGATTGGACTTTTCAATTTCCCTTACTTTTCCAGGTTTAAAACAAATTTCCCCGGCCAACCTGACCACCGAAAATGCAAAATCATGAAATATGCCAATAAAGAAAGCAGCAAATTTAGACTACTTTTTTAAAATTGACAATTTATTATTTTAATTGCTTATTTTAGATAAACAGGAGAAATAACCCAAATTTCCATTAAGGAAGCAGCAAATTTAGCTAATTGAAACATTTTACAGAAAAATAAAAAATGGGAGGAAATTCATGATGAAATTGTCAATATAAAAAAGTGTCCAAATTTTCTGCTTCCTTAATGAAAATTTGTGTTATTTCTCCTGTTTATTTAAAATAAGCAATAATACATTTTACAGAAAAATTTAAAATGGGAAGAAATTCAAGATGAACTTCATCATGAATTTCTTCCTATGAATTTCGTCCAATAAAACATCTTACAGAAAAATTTATGTAAAATGTATAATTGCTTATTTTAAATAAACAGGAGAAATAACACACATTTTCATAAAGGAAGCAGCAAATTACAGCAAATAAACAGGAGAAATAACACACATTTTCATAAAGGAAGCAGCAAATTTAGACTACATTTTTTTAAAATTGACACTTTCATCATGAATTTCTTCCCATTTTTTATTTTTCTGTAAAATGTTTCTTGTACAATTTATGTAAAATGCATTATTGAATTGTTGAATTTCCCTAACTTTTCCAGGTCTGGGGAAACCCTGTATAACTGCATGGCACCCTGGGTGTTTCGTTGCTATGACGTTATGATTAACTGTTGTTTACAAAAAATTATTACAATACATTTTGGTATAACCCACCTGACGAGAGAAGACTTCCACCTGAGTAACTGTACATGCGAAGCTGTTGGTCATATCTTTGTCGTTGAGATTCGTCACTTACAGAGGCTGTTAAAAAAACGAACCAAATTAGGAATCCTGCATTCAGCTAAGCAAGGTCAACCACCCACAATAAGTAAAATCGAAAGCAACCCTATACGCGGAAATGGTTTTTCAACCAACGCAGTTCGAAAAATGCAATAAGTTCCTGTTTTATCTTTTCAGATAATATACGAGGGTAGCCCAAAAAAGTCTTGTTGTTTATTTTATAATTAATTATTGGAACGTAGCGTCGTATAAAATAATTGAACATGTCATGTTACAATACAGAACAGAAGTGGTGTGAAACTGCACCTGTGCCAAGGTAAAGGCAGTGTTGTCAAACTGCACCTGTACCAAGGTAAAGGCAGTCAGCATTTAACTTGCAATGTTAGTGCAGTGCATGGTTCACACCAAAATTTGCAACTCAATTTCCCTGATTTTCCCTGACGAAATCTGATTAATTTCCCTGATTTATTAAATAAAAAATGTCACGTGTAATTAACATTAGCTTTATCTGCAACACTACAATTTACTATATTTTTTGTATTTTTCTCTCAGGCAAACATGCCAAATCTTTAATTGAACTTCCCGAATTTTTTTCCAGATTTTCCAGACACTGTTTGGAAAATTTCCAGACAATTTCAAGAAACAATTTACAGATTTGATCCAAGGAAATATACCATATGGCAGAAATCTTAGAAATTATAGATCTGATCGCGTAATATTAATAATTAAGAGACTGCCATATGGGAAATTTTATTAAAATTACAAGAAATATTGGATTTTTAGTGCATTAATATTAATAGCGTTGTGAACATTAGTGGTTGAAACCACTAGATCTCAAACACTGCATTCTGAGGACTTCTTTGAAAGATTAAAAAATTCTTCATAATGACGGAAAGTCTTAGACGAATTTTTTTTTAGCAAAAATATTGAATTTTAGGTGAATTTTTCATAAGAAAATGTAATGATAATGATAAGAAATGATAATGAAAACGCCGTAGGCGAAATGTTTACAAAAAGTAGATCACAAATACAGCTTTTCTAACGCTTTTCATGAGATACTTATACCACTCAAAATATTCGTGCCACAACAAATTTCCAGACATTATGAAGTCCCCTGACTTCCACCTAAACTTCCCTGACTTAATGGTCAACATATCAAAATTTCCCTGACTTTCCCTGACGGCATGAACCCTGTACATACCTTGCAAAACGAAAAGATGCGCCGCGTTATGCAAAACATCACCGCACTGCGGCGCTCGCTCGTTGAAATCCGATTTCATGAGAAGGCAAAGGGCCTTTCCTGAAAAACAAATTCAATTCAAAAATGACAATTTGAACAAGAACGTAAACGACAATTACATGTAATGGCCCTTGGGGGAACAAGAAACCACCGGATGGCAACAGGCGAGTCGAAACGCTCAATCGCTTATCGTGAACCGGGAGAGGAAGTAGGATGTAGGACCGGAACTAGAAACTCTGTTCTCGTGTTCTACAACAGGATAAACATGGAGGAAATACTAATTTTCGACAATTAATGGTTCCGCTGCATGGCTCGTGGCCTTACTACCACCTTAATTATTTCCGTTTAGTGCGATAATTAACGCGTTGCGTGCACGCGTGTTGCAATACATCCTCAACGCACGCAATAATAGAGGAAAATACAGAAAACCCTATAGCCAGGTTGTCTACTGGATTACAAATTTCGAGACTTTTCAATTGCCAGGGTTCCCACTGACCTGGAAAACCCTGGTTACTTTTTCATGACTTTTAAAATGTTCCATGTTTCATGTAGAACATCAGGCCGTTCAAGTTTTATGCCATGACTAAATAGTGCTTTTCAGAAACATTATCTGCCACTGTGGCGACATGATTAATGGCCAAAACACGAATTTTCTTGAGGAAATGGCCGACTAATGAAGATTTAAACCCAAATTTTTATTTTGTGAATCAATCAAAAGCCAAAAATTCCATGACCCTGATGTAAATTTCATGACTTTTTCATGAAACTTATGTAAATTTCATGACTTTTCCAAGACCCTGATGTTAATTACATGACTTTTCCAAGATCCTAATGTAAATTTCATGACTTTACCATGACCCTGATGTAAATTTCATGACGTTTTCATGAAACTTATGTGAATATCATGACTTTTCCAAGACCCTGATGTAACTGTCATGACTTTTCGTGACGTTTCCATTCTGCGTCACTGTGGCGACATGATTATTGGCAAAAACACACTTTTTTGTGCGGAAATGGTTAACAAATGTAGATTTAAACCCAAATTTTTATTTTGTGAATCAATCAAAAAACAAAAATTCCTTGACTATGATGTAAATTTCATGACTTTTCCATGACCATGATGTAAATTTCATGACTTTTTCATGAAACTTACGTAAATTTTATGACTTTTCCAAGACCCTGATGTAAATTTCATGACTTGAATATCATGACTTTT
>JAQGAF010005282.1:0-12348 GCA_034687865.1 Kryphioiulus occultus | reverse complement strand
TGGCCCCCCCCCCCCACCATTTTTTTCTGTCCCATGCAGCACGCACCCCAGCGTCCGTTTCTTGTTTGGTCCTTTCTAAATCCCATATTCCTGTGGCACACGCACTTTTTTTCTGTCCAACCACAATCATCAAAATGACCATAAGCTTCTAGGCTGGCTTTTAAGCGGGGCTAATACTTAGGGGATGCAGTTGGAGGGTGGGTTAATTCCGATCAATCCGTGTACAAGGTATTAACAAATAATACTAAAAAGGTATTACAGTTTTGGGTTTATGATTGACTTCCTGTTCATTAATTCATATCTTAAGTTCCACATCCCATATATCTGGTTATAATCCGACCAGGAAAAAATGAGGATTATGAGTGCCAAAGTTGTGACCCCAGAGGAATAAACATATACTGTGCAGGTAAAACCGAGCTCAAGTTGCAAGCGCAGAAGGTGGGCAAAAGCGCCTGCGAGCAAAGTCTTTCAGCGCAACCAAGTGAAAATGTTTAATAAACCAATAGCTTGTCAAAACTAATAGTAAAAGAGACAATTGACAAAGGTTTTGCTGATGGGTTGCAAAAAGTTTTCTTACAATAAAAACAGAGATACAATTTCGATTAGTTTGCTGCCGATTGTCATGGTGCTCACCTTTCATTGAATTGAATGTTGATTGTTTTTGTGTTTCGTGGACGATAGCAACGATAGCAAGATTGTTCACACTGTTGGAAAAGGCAGTATAATTGCAGAAAATAGTATACAAAAATACTTTGCCTCAAGCAGGTTTATCTTTCTGACCTTTGCTAACATTTCGGCTAACGTATGTTTTTTTTTCAAAATGGACTTTGTACTGACACTATTCAGGATTTACCGTAACTTTTGTTTTAATCTACATGTACATGTACATGTACACGTAAATGATGTATTATTATTTCTATAGCCACAGCCATAATATTTTGTCGGAAAATGTGAATTTATCTTCTATGCCTAAAATTATCTTTGCATGCACATTGGTATGTAGTTAAAATGTGCTTTTAATTTCAAGCAATTTAATGTCACAAGCGCTTCAACTAAAATAAATTGGTTTAGTCTGTCTGTCTAAATTACTATTCCATACGGCACCTAAATAATAAATCCGCTAAGTCGAACTGTCAACTTCAATCAAGCGCGCAAAGTTTGAATCAAATAAAATGAAATACGATTTTAATCCTTAATTTATAGAACTATTAGAATTCATGTCGAGAGATTACAGCGACCGTGGAACATGATTTTAATTCAAATGTCAACATTAACCCTTGTTAGGATGGAGAAACGAGAACCTCAATGGGTTTTAATCCCTCATTATTCCCTTCGTGGCATAAAACTTTTGGAAAACGATGTTTAAAAAAAGGATTAGAAATTGATCGCGCGGGCTACTTGTAAGCAGGAGAAGAGGATAAAACAGAGCTTAGGCTCAGACTCTGGACTTTACAATGAAGATAAAACATTTGCTCTTCCCAAATGCGATTCACGAGTCGTAACTTACGGTATAATAAGGTTCGAGGCATTTACGGACACATTAATTAGCATATCAAATGATATTTTGCGGGCCATAATTTCATTTGTTAAGAGTTTATGTGGAATCCATTCTATCGATAATAACTTTGAAAGAAATGTAAAAATTAATTGGTTAGATTAATTTTGTCATTATCACTTTTATTATTAATCCGCGTTGTTATTGTTATAATATTATTACTGAAATGTTACAATCTTCTCGCAACGCCTAATATTGTGCTACAAAAAAAGTAGCAGTTTAGGCCTATCACAGCATGTTATTATGTGAGAATGTTAGAATGTTGTTATGTGACTATGAAACATTTAAGTAAAAGCACCAATTCTTTAAAATAAAAGCCTTCTGTGTTGTCTCAATTAATGAAAGGAACATCCATTAATTCTCATTTTTGCTCCCACAGAGCCTGGATAATTTCAAATTGATGTCTTGAGTTATACATGTACAGCATTTTTTTTTTGGCTGTTTATAAATAAATGCAGATATTCAAAAAGAGAGTGAATAAAACTGGCAAATAGGAAAGATTAAATGTCACATAAACCTTGCCGTTTAAATAAACCTATTAAAACTCCCCAAACTTTTGGTTACTCTAGTATATCACATCAGTAACGATACTTAAGGAAATCAGATTTCCGGCTATACAAGTATTTCAAAGTGCGTCATGAAAAGGCTGATTTACCCTTCCATTTTCACAAAGTAAATTCCAATATGAAATCAGTGACATGCACAGACAGACATTTGGAATATTTACGTATTTTTGTAACAATGTCACTTTTTCCGAAATGTATTTATCTTTTAAATAGCCAAAACTTTGTCAATCTACTGTAAGCATATCATTTCAAAAGGTGCCAACCATCTATGCACAGAGGACATTTTTCGAATATTTTATTTTTAGTAAAAATCCTGGCCAAATTATACCGTAAAAAGAGTCCTTTCCTCCTTTATCCAGTGGATAGTTCCCCCTTAGCCCCGCATCCATCTGGCCATACGTTACGCTTGTCTAGGCAATATAATTACGCCGATTTCAGCCGCTGTTGGGCGCTGCATTATGCTGAATGCCAAGCATATCCAATTTTAATCACGTGGGAACAAATCCAACATGTGCGTTCACGCTACCATCTGACACTTGCAAGTGAGAAAAAAAACGTTGGCGAGCAGAAATGTCGGTTATTATCATAGTGGGCGCTATGAAAGCCATTTTTGAAAGAAGGACACTAGTGCCTTCTGATATTTCCATTTACATGCTTAATTACCAGCAACACCCTTCGTTACATAACTCGAACCATCATATTTTTTTTTCGGAAATAGAATCTGCAATATAAAAGGAAAGCTCGCAATGTCGCAAATTAGCTGCTCTAACTGTAAATTGAAACACTATTGCGTATAATTAAATCAAAGCAAAAAATGGCGGCAAGTCCTTTTGCGAATTAGAAGCTTCAAGCTATTCATTAAGGCCGCAATTTATCGATCCTCCTAAGCAATATTTGAAATGCTGAGCATTGACCAGTTGCCATGCAGCATAGTGTACATTATATGGCTTCCTTGTGTTGTACTTGTACTGATGGGGTAAAAGGTGGAAAAGTTAATTACAATGCTCTGCTTTACAGGAGGCACTCGAAATTAAATATTTCCAATAAAAAGTAGAATTTCCACAATAGATCTCTGATTAAAATCCGTGATGAAAAATGGCCAAAAGGGCCATTATTTCAGCCTTATTTCAATACATATTACAGATATGAGGGAATTCACGCAGCACTAAAGGAACGGTTTAATTAAATATAACTAATGTCAATGCTCCATAAAGCCAAATTTAATCCCAACTAACGCTAACTGAAATATATGCGACCGGATATTAAGTTTTAAACGACTATTAAAAGTTAGCAGAACTCTGGATAAAGGTAGCTTGCTGCATGTCCATTGCGCAATAACCACAAGAGCCCTCAAATAAATCAGTAGCATTGGCAACCAAAATTAATGAATTATAACGAGTCAATTAGTGTTTTGAACACGACTATTTATCGCTGTGGGTCAATGTCTCCATTAATTGGCCAATCACGCGTAGCTACTCTCCGCAAATGTCGTTTTTCCCATAATTCTTCGTGGACACGTGTTCCATTTCCCTCAAAGTGGAAATCAGAGGCGCAATGGTTGGGGAAAAGTTTGCAACCATCTGTTACAATCGAGTGTCAGTCCACCACCAAAAAAGATTTGTCTTATTTCATATGGGATGCCAGCATCCCTCATAGAGGGCACCCCTCACTCCCTCACATTAGGTCCACGTGCCGCTCAGGGCGCTGTTTGTCACTGGACACGTGACGTCACAATGGCGACAACGAAGAGGGTGGATCACGTGCGGCCACCAAAAAATACGTCAAACGGTGACCGAACCCAGCCGACAATGCTGAAGGGGGGGGGGGTCATTTGCATTTTTTTGGAGATTGGATGACAGAGGGACTTAGTGGACGTTCGAAGATGATTTCTCTATTACAAGTCTTGTGCGAATGGTTTTCGTGAATTGATGTCGAAGAATGAATTACATGTACTTGGTTGCCATGACTACACGCACCTTTGTCACTAAGAAAAGATTTTGTGGAGGCCACTTCCGGACTTAGTGGTTTATATAGTATGCATTATTTTCAAAGTGTCATAAACGCATACATTTCCGCTGGTAAACATTTGGAAAATGGCTTTGGATATAATCCATGATGTACCAGAAAACAATTTCGATCAAAAACTAAAGAAAAAACTATTCATGAACAGGTATTTTACACAAAGTAAATTAAAATGGGGATACCATTTTGAACCGTGGGATTTTTTGGACAGTTGTGGGAGCCAGATGATGCAGTATTTCAGTCTTTATTCATCTTTACGAGCAAGTGTATGTTACAAAACAAAATTAAAATAGTACGGCTTTTTTTTAAACTGGATCCTATATTTTTATGGGGAGCATTTTTTTCGAATAGGGTTTCAGTTTCATTATTAGGCAATCTACAGACTTTTTAAAATGTATTTTCCAATGCATGTCGTATAGTGCATTTCTAAATGCACAAACATTGTGTATCGAAAATATCACTGTTAGTACAGCTGTGCAATTAGAATTTCTGACGGCGTACTGTGACCTTTACAAAAAAAAACAATAAAATGTGGTTCAAAACAAAAATGAAAGTGATCCAGAAATATGTAAAAAAACACAAAAAAGTGATCCAGAGATGACTTTTGCTAAACTACTGGTGTCAACTGCACCTGTACCAATTTAAGGTAAAGGTAGGGTCGTCAAACTGCACTTACATGTACATGTAGGCCTACTTGCAAGTGCATGTACATTGACTACCATGTACATGTAGTACAGAAAGACTGATAACACAATGTACAGGACGTTTTAAAACGTTTTTAGAACTTTTAGGACTTGTTTGCCACCCCGACACAGCTACCTATGACTAATCAATTAGCTCGTTCCCATCATATGCAGTAGATGGCGCCTTTGAGACCCTCCTATGTTGGAAATTAGGCTTTTATTGCAGCCGACTGTTTGATTGATTCTGATTGCGAACAGGTGCAAGTCCTGAATGAAATTTCCTGACAAAAAGCCTCGTTTTCAGCAGAAAATCGAAAAATGTCATTAAATCAGGTTGCACAATGCGATCGGCGATAATAACGAGTGCGAGACACTGATATTGGCGATGGCAATCTGGGCATCAAGAATTGAGCTTGGCAAGAAGGGTCATTTGGACGTGAAAAATGCAGATCTGGAGTCAGATAAAAGTTGTGATTCCATGGACGCGAAATGATCCTTTCTCTCCAAGAGCTGCAATCCCATTGGCTGGCCAACCTTAGTTGGCATTTGATAACTGTTAATTCACTCAAGGGTGTTAATTACCTGTGATGGCAACACACATCTGGCCTCCAAATATATCGCAAGAGTCATTATTTTGCTTCAATGGCGGCACCAAAAATAACCGATTCAAAACCAGAGCATTGAAGAATGATGGTCGAGCACTCACGATGGAACCCAACAGAGGTCGCCCCATTGTTCCGTCTCTATGACGAATTTTGCATACATGACACGCATCATAGACACGGTGGTCCAGCGAGGGGCTAGGCTGAAGGGGGACAGGAAACAGAGTTTTGGTCCGTTCCTCAACTGCTGTCCACGCATGCTGAAAGCGTATGACAAGTCCAAGGAAAATCATGGATTAACGGCGCTTTCGTCATTGAAGTCGCACAAAAACGATAAGCAAAGCCAAAGCATGCAATTTCCGAGATAAAAGCAAGCATTCAACTTTTTAGAGATGTTACGGTAACGCAACAAAAGAAAGCTAGTTTCGAGTTCCCCATCAGACATACATGTAGAATGCCTTGCAGGGCGATTCAAAGAATACTCGGACTGTCCAAAGCACGAAAACTGTCTGGGCGACATAAAACTTGGGAACGAACTTGGGACTGCTACATGTATAGTGATGGTCAAGTTTTTGATTTGAAATATTAAAGAGCAATGTTCTTGCTAAGACCTCCACATACTGTATGCTGTTGATGCAAACACAATGATACTTCGATTATCCGCCAGAAGTCAGGACCGCGAGTGTGACGGAGATGAAAATAAACTGATAATGGAATACGTACATGTATACACGTATACCCACCCGTATTTCTTTTTTTTTGAAAAAGGTCTTGTCAGACACTGTTGTTCTAGAACTTTCTGAGTGCTTGGAAAGTTTTGTATTAAGCTGTTCTGTACGAGTGCACGCCATAAAATTTTAGTTTTTTGAGTGTGAAAACACTATTTTTCTTTCAAAAAAAATAGTTTTCAGTAGCTTTCTTGTGCCTAGACAAGCCGACGTTTAAACGAGTACCGGATAATCGAAGTTTCACTGTAATACAGACCTGAAGAGCTTCCAAAACTTCCTGGATGGTTTGATGCTTATTTTCATGCAAGTTTCCCTAATGTATATCATTTTTTCCGCAAATTGCGAACCATATGCAATTTCACATGCGTGCAGTACAGCTGAAGCGACCTCTTGAAAAAAATGTAGTCATTCTCAGAGTTAAAAAAATAGTTTTTATGCATTTTAAGGTGCATTACAGAACGTGCCATTTCGTTGAAAAAGCGCACAAAACTCATTATTTGAAGTTGCCAGCAGGCTCGTGATCCAGCAATTTCTCAAATCTAAACGACTTCTTACTTTCGCCCTCATCGTGCATATTTATGTGCCTGGTATATAATTTGCATATTTTATTAGTTTCATAACGGCATAAATCACGCCTTATTTCAGCATATCATAATGCATATCCCCACATTGTATTTCGTCCTTTACAAGATGTGTTTATTCTCCCATCCGCTTCCTCCCCACCTTCATTACACTGCACATATTCCCGAGCAAATCTTTAAATGTGCACTTAATGAAATGGCTGCTCGCACGCTCGGCTGATTTCATACAGTTAATAGGCATTAATTTGCATGAACATCCTGTACCTAATTAATAATGACAATATCTGAGCGAGTGTACCTAGTGCTTTTTACATTCTTCGAGCTTCATTAAATTGTTGTCTAGTTGCCGTCAAGTCTGACTTGGCATTAAAAATAATAAGCTTACAACCCTTTTCATTATTCTATTTATACGCTACATAAAGCCCAACTAAATCTAATGCAACTAGATTTGTTTTGAATACATTACAAAGCGAGGGATCAATTGTCGTTTGGGGATATCAATGGAAGGCCATTATGGGAAATGAAAGTCTCATTGTAGACTTGAAGTTGTTTAAAACAAGATACATGGTCTGCCACTAAGCACATACTTCACCTCTAACGTGGATCACAAATCACAACAAATGTGCATAGTGGCGAAGGTCTGTTTCAATTTTAAATGCCTAAAACTGCCTCACAATCCTAGCGCCATCTATGAAGTGATTGTGCGAACAAAAGTGTCAATGTAATTCATTCTATGCAGCTTCTATAGACGTGCACGAATTTTTATGGCAACGACCTAGGCACGAACAGATGGCCTCTTATGACCATAGGTAAATTAATTATAATGAACCGATTTCATGCCATTGTGTCCACCATTCTTCACAACAACCCAACTGATAAAATGACATCAGGGAATGTCAATCCTAAAAAACAATTGTAATTGAAATTGGCTAATTGGTGTGCGCATGTGCATATGGCTACCAAAACCGGGTTTTCAGGTTTTGGTAGCCATATGCACACGCGCAAGTCAATTAGTCAATTTCAATTACAATATTTTTTTAGGATTGACACCCCCTCTATTTTCGCATAATGCAGGGATTTTAAATTTTAACCCAAGGTGCACCCAGCTCAACTTAACCTGGAATACTGAGTAACAGCCAATGACTACCATAATCACATGTTGCTAGCCGCCAAATATAAAATCGATGATCGTTTTCCACAAATCCTATTCCAGAGTGTTTTCATTTGTATAGCTTGTCGTAAACTACATGTAAAGGCAAGCTAAGTTTAAGGCATTTCGGCAATTAAATTAACCGTTATTTGATTAGAAACCCCAATTACAGGGTGTCGAGAAAGTTTGACATTCGCGTAGGGAACTCGATAAGGGCCGCCAATTTCAGAATATTTACCTGTCTTAGATCAAACTATCTCAATTGCTAGGTTCACATTGGATGAATTAAAACCACGCCAATCTCTATGTTAGCAAAATGTTATCTAACCATTACAGCTGCAAAGATAATCATTCATATATTGTTTGGCATTATGAAAAGAGGGCCCCCGACGCCTGTCCGTTTTTGCTCAAAGGGCCTCCATTGTGGACAATCGAAATTTACTGCCATTCTTCGGGCTCGGGTCCGCCCAGGGGCCCCCTCCTGGATCACTCCACCCCTTTCACCCTCCTATTCACTTCCAAAACCTATCCATATTTTCCATTTTATATTCAACTGCCATCCGGCAAAACTGTTAGCCCAGGTCTCCCTCCCTCGCCTCGGTTTTTGAATTTGCCCTCCCTCGAACATGGAAACCGCATTTGCTGACCCCTCAGTTTCTTTAAAAAAACACAGCAATTTTCTCGGTCGCTCCTCGAACTTGTACCTCCAACTCAAGATGGCCACTCAAAAACACACGTGCAGCAGACTCTGCATGGGAAACTGAAAACTCCATGAATGAAACGGAATCTTGTACATGTACATGTAATGTGCCGCTGATTCTAACGTCCCCACTGCAAACTGACCCTGAGGGCCTCTGAATTTAATAATATCGCCAACGTTGAAAACAAAAGCGTACCAGTTGGACCCCCTTTGCAGCTGATCGAACGATTCCTATGTCAGCAATACCAAATAAGTCTCAAAAATGTTCGTAAACTTACATTACATAACAATGAATTGAAGAAAAGCAAAGCGTTGAGAAAAGCAACGTGATTCCAATTTCTGGAATCTAAATCTCCAGCATTTCAACTTTTCCATATGGCTCATCAACAGGTATCACCCAGGATGTAATTTCAATCCTCGCATCGCGTTCGTTCCGAAATTTTCGGCAGCGCCCCCTGGGGCTTCCAACATGTCGGCTACTCTTTTTTTCGCATTAAACGATAGAGCATGTGTGTCTGAAAGACCCGTCTCGGATGTTCAGATCGGTCTGCGAGGTTCTATTGATCACGGTTGGTCGAGCGGAACTGACCTTCGGTCAAGAACAACAATGTCAATAGTCCGCCCAGGGTTGTTTGCCAGAACCCTCGAACTCGCCATTGAGGACGGCGACTCTTGATTACTTTACCCGCATTTTTCGATGGGCCAGCCATTGCTTGTGTCGCCAAATGATGGATGGCTATAGGTTTAGCCAGAAGTGCAGTATGAGAAGGATGGGTAATGCGTGCCACTGGTCACCCACAGCCGGGGCTGGGGGAAAACACGACCATTTCCACCAGCTAGAGGCCAATGCAATAAATTAGCCCCTAATTCGAGTGAATTAGAGGGCGCTTGAACTTATGTAAAGCAGCATTCAAACTTAGTTTGCATTTTGTAAAATACGGCACATTGATTGGGACCATTGTGCCAGCTCATTGGCACTCATTGGCACGATGCAGTTCCAACTAGTAGTACGTACATGTAAGATCAGCAAACTGGCACTTAAAATAGTGTGAGTCAACCTTAACCAACACCAATAAGACAAGTAATGAATCTTTGTCAGAAGTTTGATTAAAAACTAAATGAAAAAGAAAAAAATGTAAAACCTAACAAAGAATGAAATGGTATACAAGTCTACGGTATATTTGAATATTGTTAAACATCAATTTTGGCAGCCATGACTGGTTTACAGTAAATTATTTCATAGTTATACCCTTCGCAAACAATTCCTTATTAAATATCACTTCAATAGAGGGTCTCAATCCTAAAAAATAAGTGTAACTATAAATTGACTAATTAGTGTGTGCATCAGCAAATGACTACCAAAACCCGTTTTTCGGGTTTTGATAGCCATATGCACATGCGCACACTAATTAATCAATTTCAATTACATTTTTTTTAGGATAGACACCCCCTAATGACTCATGACAAAAACTGATATAACTCACCGTATTTCACTAACAACAATTGTCTATTTCAAGATCGAGATTATCATGGGTTGGGCCAATGTAGTACTTGCTTAGTCTACAAATTTCGAAAAAACAACGATGTCTGAGGAATCTTAATTAGGTCAGGTCGTCATTTGGAAACACTGTTAAATGAAGTAGGTGACCCGTGGTTGGTCTCACATTAATATTTGTAACTAGTGTAATTAATGGTTTTCTTAGGATGATTCGTCTAAATGTCTAAAATATCCGTTTAACTGTACATTGTAATTCTAATTATATCATTGTACACCCTGTATAGCATATACAGTGTAGTGACAGCACTGATGAGTACAAAAAGCAAAATTAACGTTGTACCAGTCACGTCAGGGCAATAGATGAATGCACAATGCATTGCGTAGTTGTATACATGTATAGACCATAAGCTCTTTTCTCAACACTTTTTATTTAGATTACAGTATATAATGAGCCCATTGTTGCATGCCTGCTATTTTGAAAGCCATTGCTTTTTACAGGTCAGTTTACTTCAGGCTGCTACCGTGTTCTATGCAGGTATGAACACAATAAACAGATGCTTGGTCCCTTGCATATATTATCGATTTTAAGTTTGTAACAGGAAGTTGAAAACAAACACTTCCTCCGCCATGTTTACGGTACAATATCATGTGCATGCAAATAATAGGCAAGCTTGCATTTCAATACATTTTGAAGTCGGATATGCTGGCATTATGTCTCTAGATGTAGAGTCAAGTCAACGTTTAGATATCTTTTCAAAGCCATTCTAAGTGTAGGAAAACTAAATGTATTTTATCCCGTAAATTGAGTATCGCTTATCAGGTGGAAGTGTAATTTTCTATTCGAAAGAGCACAAGAAACGAAGTACTGACTCGTTGATATTCGATAATCAGAAAACGTTAAATATGATACGATGTGCATGTACATGTATATTGGCAATAAATTTAGGCTCGTTCGCCATGATCGGTTTTGACTCTTTCCTTATGCTTGTCCATTCTATTCTTTAATTTTAAAACAAATCGTAACATAAAAATCTAACGCAACTGGTTTTTTAACCATGCAGACAGTTTATATGACACTTATGCGTGCTGTTTTAGGTTCGAATGTCCAAACCGACCATAGCGGGTTTTTTATTTAGAAATGCATGCAAATAAGAAAATTCGGCAACAGTGCTTCTGCCAAAGTTTATGAAAAACTGCAAATGAAGAGCGACTAGCGTTATTTGCATGCACTTCAAGGCAGACTTTCGTGGGCGTTTAGACCCAGTTTTTGTGATTGTAGCAGCTGCTTTTTCTCTCATTTTGGTGCAAATGGCAAACATTAGGCAGAAAACCCAATAGAAAGATCGGTTCAACGTAAGCCCATTTTCCAACTTCAAAATTCTTTCGCTTGAATAGAAATCCACAAAACTTTTGCATTTCGACTGGAAAAAAGAGAAGTAAAATGGTAAACCTGGGGCCATTCACACGTGGCACACAGGCTTGGCCTTAGTCAGCGCTTTAAAGGAGACACGTCTAAATCCGGAGCAGACTTATCCTATCGAAGCGTGAACGTGTGAAATTACCATTGAAATTCTGCGCAGTCACAACTCCAGCAAATTCGCACAATGCGAGCAAGCCCAGCGTAAATAAAAACTTTGTGCTATTTTTTAAGCCAGGTTTTTGAAAACTAAACTGCTATACTGAATTTGGGTTGCCATCCGTGTGTTTCGTTTATGTATCCAACATGACAGTGGGGAATCGATCAGATGAGGCAGGAATAGCGTATTAGTTCCAGATAATTGCAGGGTAAATGAGCTGTTTCCACGATCATAAACCTTATTATTTTTTACTTCGTCGCAAAAAATTATACAAAGGCCAAGAAAATCAGAGGGGCGCCGATTGATGAAAGCACGGTGTTTTATTGGAACAAAATTTGTATTCTATACCGAATCTTAAAGGATATCCTCTTAAAGTACGTGCATTATGAATGACTTCCAACAATAATATATGCTATTAAAATAAAATTAGCACAAGCATCCTATAATCTTATTAAAATTTGAAGAAATGTATCATTGATTATAAAGTATCTGGTGAAATTAATCATAATTTTCTAAGAATGGTTATTTTAAATTCAAAGGAAAAAAGCGGTATGCAAGCTCACAACTGTTTCTATTTTGAAATCATCAAGATGTGCTTTAAGTTTTTCTTCAACTAAAATCATCTGCTAATTTTATCAATGTGAATTGACATTTTCAGGCTCAATATGTTATAATTACATTTATTC
>JAQGAF010005281.1:0-12350 GCA_034687865.1 Kryphioiulus occultus | reverse complement strand
GGTTAACTTGGGGTTATCATTAACTCCGGGTTAACTAACCTTTCTTTTTACCTTTGTCGGTGCAACCGGGCCTAAGAGTGAAAATCCATCGTTTATCATCATGTTTTGATAACATTTTCCTTGGAAAATGCGCGACCTCAATGTGATAAAAATATCGCCAAATTTGAAATTGCTTTTTGCCAATGATGATGTCATCGTTTATTTAAAAATGAGTCTGAAAATCATGCAGGATGGTGTGATGTCATACAAGGGGGTTATTAGGGGTGGGGTGGGGTTGAAAGTGTAGCTTTAATACTATCAACTACTGTTCTTAAATTTCATCATTGCCTGAATTTTTTAAAAACATTTCATTAAGAATGCTTATTAATACATGTATCAAATATACCATAGTTTTTAGATAAATGTGGCCTAAAATCCGCTACTTTTGGTGTAGGTTTCCAAAAAATTCCACCTACGGCGTTCTTTGAGAATGCTATAAGAATATCACAAAATATGTTTTTTTTGGTGACATGTGGCTTTCCCACCACTTATCATCACATTCCCATCACATATCAAATTAATTACTCTACATTCAAACTTGCAAAATGCTCAGAACTGAAGCAAAATTTGAGCAAAGCTCCCTGTATAGACCTACAGAATTATGGGAATAAAACTTTACTGTCATTTAACTGAATTTACATTTTTCGCTTACCAACGCTTACCAGACGAAAACGAGAGTTTTCCTGACCTGCACTGAGAACCAAAATCAAAAAGCAGAAGACTGCTCTAGGGTTGATCCTTGCAGGGAAATGCATAACAGTCGCCACTTCTGACAATGGCATCCAACTTGTATTTCGTATTTTTTTCTTCAAAAGAATCAAACCATCGTTCCACCTGCAGATTTCAATAAACAAGACTAAAAGCAGCACAGTCCTGGTAGGGTGTATGGGCTGTTCCCCACCTAACAAGCTGTGCTCAATCACTTCTGGCATAATTCCTCCAGAGTGCTCTTCAGGGGATTTGGAAGAAAGCAAAAAGCATGCTTCCAGAAGTGGGCGACCAAGGATAACTAATCCAACGGCTGAGGGATTACCTGTGGCTTAGTTACACCCGCATGCCCCCAAGTCAGACAAATTCGTAAGTGGTTCAGTGGGTGTCTCCTTAAGACCGGTTCAACAAGAAAAAATACCGTTGGTGCATTGCGCCGAAATGTTTAGCCATCAAAGAATCATCAATTATGGATTTCTTCATGGAAAAAAACAATTGTTTGACAAGAGAAACGTTCTGTGAGCCATCTATCAAAATCTCAGTTTATGTATCTGAAATCAATGTTTGAAACAGAAGAAGCCCAGAACCATCTGCCATCATGGCTTATGATAACAATCTTTCTTCATCTGGTGGCTGCACAGAGCAATGATAAATCAGGGATTAAATAATAGTAACAATTACTTGTAGCTAGACTGTTAAACCACAGTTTAACAAGAAGGACAAGAAGCATGTACACGTAGCTAACAACCTAAAGAAGCAACCCAATTACCCCCATAGGTTTCACATTCTGTCAAGCAGTGAACTATTATACACATCCAAAAATACAGGTAGTTGATTAAAATTGGTGTTATTGAAAACTGGAAGCCATCAAACAAAATGCTGAAATTCATTGAGGTTGAAACAGCACATGGTCAGTTTCAAAAGTGGATAATAATAGATTAAAATCTGTTTTTGAGAAACTGAAAACACCACCAAATTAAATGGACCAATTCTTTGAAACTTTAAAACAAAATGTACAAAACTTTAAAGTGTAGTGTAGACATCTGCCAAACAGGTTGAAATATTCTACTTAATTGGTTCTGCTCCAAATGTGAACAATTACTTGCGTAGTTGATAAGAATGATACCTGTTTTTTTATGATTGTTTTTGTGTGGTTTTTCCTGATTTGAGTTTTTTGTTTTGCGTTTATCCTGACCTAACCTAACCTATCGTGAGCTAAGCTAACAATGTAATTCCTCATTAAGGTGAAATAAACGTCAGGCAATCAATGATACATTGTACTTGCTGTTTTTGGGACGTTCAAGTTTGAAGCCTATAATTTTAGGGGGAATTAGGGGCTGGCCAAATGGCTCATCATCATTGACTGTATGAAACATTGGGGAAGTAAAGGATTATGGCGAAAGTTGGTAATATCCTTCATCAGGACACATCAACATGGTTGTAGCTTTTGTTTCGATACATAAGGAACATCAAGCATGCAAGAATGCTAATGGCAGGTCGACTACATTTATTAGTATTGAATTGAGTCGGTTGGCAGATGGTTGGTCTTAAGCCTTGAGTCAAGACTTATAACTTAGTACGCTGCCGTTATGGCACGTGACATTACTGGACAAACAATACAACTCAAAGCCATGTCTTCTTCAAATGACATTAAGAAGACATGACATGGAGTTGTACATGCAATGTTTGTACATTAAAGCCACGTACATGTAATGTTTGTAAATTAATGTCACGTACATGATGTGACAATACATTAGAGCAGAAAAAAACGTTTACTAGCAGAAAACCAGACTTTCATCGTAATTTCAAATCACTGCATCATGAATGCTATTTTCGTGGAATGCCACTCGGATTTAACTCCCAACAGGACTGACCAGCAGTCTGTTGGCAAGGCTGTATCCCGACCAAGTAAACTGCAGTGCATCAAATAAATCGTTTAATGATTTGGCGCCCCCATCTTCAGGTGTCAGGCAATCCCGCTGCCCATAAATCGTCCCAACACAGCACAATGATTGTTATTCGATTGATTGTGCGACGCCACAAAAGGCTGCCAAAAGTGTCATGACCTCGTTCAAAAGTGGTTGAGGAACTTGAGGACCGGACACAAAGGAAGAAAAGGGACCAAGAATAAAGTCTATCAGCTTACGAAAATAAACAGCAACTTAGGAAGCGCTCATTGTGCCTAAAACGTTGCACAATAAAGTCTCACGAAGAGCATCTCACAAAATCGCTTTCAAAGCACTTCAGCAAATAGCTACAACATTCTTGCTTTTCTGCTGCTTTCAAACCAGCAGTAAAAGATTTTTTTGCTAATTTCGGGGGCTAATTGAGTTCAAAAGGTTCCGAGTGCCCTGGGGTGATTTCCATGCGACCCAAACTCAGTAAGTATCCAAGAATACAAATCCCTCAACAGTGGCCAAGAGGTCTCTCCACACCCCAGCAATCAGAAACTGTTCCAGCGATTGTTCCCATAACATTTTCCAGATTTTTTCAAAGAACTTCAAACGGCTGAACAAAGAAATAAATGTGTTAGTAAGTGTTCAACATGCAGTCTGGACATTGGTCTAGTCTGGTTCAAGAGATAAAGAATTGGTTCAAATCACTTAACAATTCAAAATCACTTAAAAAACTGGTCGAAGCTAATTCAAACGATATCAGATTGTTCGAAAAGCATTTTCCAGATGTACAACGTAATTATCTTTTGTTAAACTTTAAGAAATGTGTTAGTAAGTATTCGATCAGTCTGAAAACAGTCCGGTTAAAGACCGACGGAGTTCGCTCAAATTACATTACCAAATAAAATGGTTCAAATGACCTAAACATTCGTAAACAAAATCTAATGTCATAACAAATTTGTTCAAAAGACATGTTGTAAAGACTGTTGGTTGCAATGCCTTGAAGTTTGGCACACGAGCCCACAAAAAACGACCAAAGTCGTTCTAATGTCTTCAACAACTATATTACACTCTGTTGAACACTGTTGCAGAAGTCGGTAAGACAGTCTTGACGATGTCCCATTCCACTGCCAAAAGTACTTCAAAGTTCCATGACCGAGAATCCCAACTTCCCAAGTGCCTTCTGCCCACAAAGATATTGTAGTTTCAATGTCTTAATTCAACACTGTACAAAAGACGACCAAAGTCGTCCTGATGTCCTCAGATATGGTGCATAACCAAGTGCTTTTAGACTCTTCAGAGAACAACTTACGATGCAATTTTACAACAGAGCTGACCAAGAGAATTCAGTTAGTGCCCTAAAACCTCATGCGTTCCAAGACCATGCTTGAAGAGGTCTGGAAGCAAGATTGAGAATGTCCCACTAAACTTCCAAACGCACATCAAAATATTCCATTTCCCAGAATGCCTGCAAAAACATATGTTTCTGACAGTAACACTTCAAATTGGGAATGACCATCAGTTGCAAGTCTGGCCACCATAACAGAGTTGGCCAAGAAAACTCAATTAGTGTCATATAGCCCCAATTGCTCCAAGAACACTCTTAAATAGGACTGGAAGCAATTAAGCTTCCATCAAACTTTCGTTGATCACAATTCTGGTCAGCATCCCATTACCACCAGTAGAGGATGTCTTCCATCAAACGTTCGTTGTCCAAGTCTGAACATCATCTCAGTACCACCAAACTTCCATCAAACTTCCGTTGTGCAAGTCTGGTCGTCGTCCGATTATCACCAGTACAGAATTTCTTCCACCAAACTTTCGTTGTCCAAGCCTGGTCATCATATCATTACCACTAGTACAGACTGTCTTCCATCATCCATTACCACCAGTACAGATTCTCTTCCATCAAACTTTCGTTGTCCAAGCCTGGTCATTATCCCATTATTATGTCTTTCATCATCCAATACCACCAGTACAGAATGTTTTCCATCATCCATTACCACCAGTACAGAATGTCTTAAATCATAAATTACCACCAGTACAGAATCTCTTCCATAAAACTTTCGTTGTCCAATCCTGGTCATTATCCCATTATTATGTCTTCCATCATCCAATACCACCAGTACAGAATGTCTTAAATCATAAATTACCACCAGTACAGAATCTCTTCCATCAAACTTTCGTTGTCCAAGCCTGGTCATTATCCCATTATTTTGTCTTCCATCATCCAATACCACAAGCACAGAATGTCTTCCATCATCCATTACCACCAGTACAGAGTGTCTCCCATTAAGTCTTCCATCAGAATGTCTTGCATGAAACTTTCGTTGACCAAGTCTGACATCATCCAATTACCACCAGAACAGATTGTCTTCCATCAACTTTCGTTGTGCACCGCCCAAGGCGCTGGCTAATCACCCAATTTCCAAACAGCCAAAACCTGCCAAATTCCACGAAACGGACTTTCTGGTTTCCAGTAACCCGGGGTCAAGCAACGCACCAGGAAAGTCACCAGCTTCAGGGGTCAACAGCAACGTTCCCAAAGTCGCTGACCAAGAACAGCATCTTCGATGATAAATGACAAGTGGGCAATTTGCGCCTTTTTTTTCCGGGCCCCCAGGAATTCGGTCCTCCTCCTCCACCCCGTCCTAATGAGGCCCGCTGTCCATTGGCACCATCATTTGTCACGAAGAGCGTGCATAATGAGGGGGTAGCGAGCTCAGCCGTGCAGAAAGGGCTTTTTTTGCTCCAGCCCCTCGAATCCGAGCCACGTCTTTTGATTATAGGGGATAGCAGTTCAAACGTCAACATTATTTTAGCTAAGTACCCACTTGTTTAACCCTTTAGCAATCCCATTTAATTTGAGTGCAAAAACCCCCTCGGAGACGGTCTCGGATCCGGGAGTTCTTATGAGAACTGGGACTTTGGGAGGATGGGATGCAATTGCGATTCGTGGACTAATGCCCACTTAAACGGTACTCGAGTCCCAGATTGCCATAAAGTACTCATTTCGCGCCAAAACAGCTTATTAGGGGGCCATGCACGAAAGATTGAGCAGCCATGCTTGGACGATTACGTGCCATGGCTTGCTCCAAGTCAAGTATGCTTAGAGTATGCTGGGGCAATGTGCTTCGGCAGCATGGTCTAAACAATGTTTGTTGGTCGTTTCACATTGTCAGCATTTTCCCGTCAATTTACACAAATTCCTTGGAAAACTCATAACGCTGGAAGGAAAGCCCATGTATATCCATAGGCGACATTTTTTATAAAAGTTGGATCAAAAACCATGGATTTTAGTAGGCATTTCAGGCTAAGTTCCATCATTATTGATCCAGTTTTAGGCGAAAATCGTTGGAAAAAAGCTGACAGAAATAAGGGATATTTTAAAGGTATTTTCGTTAAAATGTTTTTCAATCGTCACAGGTAATACCTCGGGCACATTTGTAAAAAAAAACTAGATCACCGTAAATGGCAACAGATTTCCCTGATGTCGAGGTCATGTAATCTTAATCATTTTTATTGATGATTACTACATCACTAAAAGACAGACTGCCCAATGGGGCCCACCGTTATACATGTACATATATAAACGGATTGATATGTGTTTAGAGGTTATTGTTAAAGGTATTGTGTGAAAGATAACGTAGGGCATGGTCGCATTTTTAACAAGTCTATGAGTAACCATCCAATTTGACTTACATCATCATTCAATCAATTCTGATATTTTGCCAATGCAAAAATGTGTTTTGTACTCTCTTAATTCTCCAGTTCACACTCACTTTTGTTGCCTTGTTAGCCTGTTATCATCTAATTTTGTAAACAGTATCTCCCTCCATTTTGTTTAAACCACTTTTATGCTTTGTAGAAGTAACTGTCGAGTCAGCCCATATAAAATTTCCTGACACATCCACGATTATGCTGTTTTTCAGGTCACCATGTGCATTTTCGTGGAATTTATATACACAAAACGTTTCATTCACCGTTAGCCATCAGGAAAATACTTGATTTGTGTTTACCTTATTTCTTTCTGATTCCACAATCTAGTCGTTGTTGGTGTTGCCAGTAACCTATGACGTTAAGTCGAGTCCCTCGTCCAATGATGATCGAAACTAGTCGCCATTTTTGGAAAACTGTATCAAGTGACGGGCTTCAGTCCAAATTTCTGTAAAAAAAAAGAACGGACAATATTATTAATGGCAAATTCTGGGGACATTTTTACAAAAATAATAATTAGAAATAATGCAATTTTATTGATAGTATGCAGTTAACACTATACATGTACATGTACATGAATAAGTTTCACAAAATACTGCATCACATCTAACTCTGCACATCTACAGTATCAATATTTCTACCATCTGGAATGGTTGTTCCAACTTCCCTGACTTTTCCAGTTCAGTGGAAACCCTGGTTTCGTATCCCTGTACCTGCCTTTGGCGCTTGTAGGCATGTGGCCAGTTGGTATACAATTTCTCACATTTTTTCCCTTCAAAGAGTCTGATATTTTTCACATTTTTCACATGCAATTATCTGGTTTTTAACATTTTTTCACATGAAAACGTCCGATTTTTTACCCAATATTTATTGAAAAATTGCTATTTGAAGAGCTATAACAGTGCATCTCAAACTACAGGACTCGAACCACATACAATATTGAGAACGCCATAGGTAACTTTTTTTTTTTACAAAACTAGACCACAAATAGTGGATTTCAGCTTGTTTTTAAAAAAAAGTTGTATAGTATAAAATTTAATATCAATGTTTAAGTGAACGCCGTAGGCGAATTATTTTTTAATTCAAGCAAAAATGGATTTCAAGTGTATTTTCATGGAAACGATTTTTTAAGAAATACTGCATTATTTATAAAATTCGTATAAATATTAGTCTTCAAAAGAGCGCCGCGGGCAATTTAAAAAAAGCTGATAAACATAATCAAATTAAAGTACGTTTTTTTACGACATTAAGGATCTGAATGGAGAGGAATTCCTCAGTTTTACGCTGGATTTCTTGTGAAATTATTTTTCCAATGAATTTCTCTCATAAATTGCCATTTTTACCCAATTTGAACAATTTTCACACAATGGCATCAATTTTCACATTTTTCACCCTCCATGGCCACCTACCTGGGCTTGATACAAATATTCATATTGGACATATAGAGACAAACATATGCAAATGAATTGTTACAAATATATCCCCTGGGGCTTGTTACAAATATTCCTATTGGACATACTGAAACAATGTCCAATGACGTGCAAAAGGCTATGAAACACTTTCACGTGATATCATGCTGGCTCCTAAATTCAACTTTTTCCAACATCACACCTCCGGCACCTCCTTGGCCAGGGTGACGCGTCAAGATTCAAGAAAGCATCAGGTGTCCATCAAGAGCTGCCAGAAGCTTGTCTGGCAGCGTGAAAAGACCCGTCTGAAAGCGCGTGCACTCTCCTGAATGGCACGGGTTGACCTCTGCCCCGAGCACGAGAAAGCCATGCCAAGGCGAAGATGATATTGACAACCCGGAAGCCAAACGAGTGCACGCCGCAGACGGGCACACGACCTTCAGGAAGCTGCCTTGGTCAACTAGCTGAATGCGCAATTAGTGAGAGGATGAGATGCCTGACCCCTACGAAGACATGCCTTCAAGTAGTAATGTTTTCAGATGGTAGCCAAATGGCTAAACTTCAATTGAAGGAATAGTCAAAACAGCATTAGCTAATTTTAGGTGCATTTAATATGGGGATGATGAATTGCCCAAATGAGTAAAGAGATGCCTAGCGGGTTGATTTGATAGGGAAATGAAAGGGTTAAGGATGGATGAAGTTGACACTGCCAGTTAACTGGCAAGGTGCATGCCTTTTAACTTTGGACTCTTTACAGTGCATTGTAGTAGAAATTTCGAAAGATGCTGCTGTAATTTGTAAAGTAAAGAATGATACTAAATTCCTCAAGGCCTGGTTGCACCAACAAAGGTTCACCAAAAAAACAAGGCAAACCTCTAGTTAACCAAGGAAAAAGCATCACACAGATTAGCAAATAATCATGGTGTAATCATAAGGAAAAGTTAGCACAGTTAATAGGAAAGGTTAACCTAATGTTTGTAATAAACGTGAAGGATGACTCAGATGAAGTTAACTTATTTAGGCTCAGTTGCACCAACAAAGGTGTTAACCAAAGAGAAGCATTGCCACAGAAAGTTAGCAGGTAACCATGGGATAACCATGAGGAAACGTTAACCCAACTAATAGGCACGGTTAACCTAAGGTTTGCGTGTTATTTATGGGCTTCGTTGATGATGTTTACCAAAGGAAAGAATTGAGGAAAGGTTAACCCAGCTAATAAGCATACAGGCAGGGTTAACCTAAGGTTAACCTTGACTTGTTCTAATGGAATATGAATGCCATGGTACAGCCATTTTGATTTCGATTAAATATTACCAGAATACCTAGCTGCAACAGGTTATCTACAGGTTTACTAACCATGTGTGAAACAATCCCAATTGTAAAATGGTGCAACGTGCATAAACCTGCTGACCCTCAGGATAACTTGTGATTATAATTAACCCTATAGGTTATCTAACCTATTATTAATCTGCATTGGTGCAACTGGATCTAAATGAAAGGTTAGATAACCTGGGGTTAATTAGAACCACAAGTTAACCTCAGGGTCAGCAGGTTTATGGTGGGTCATTTTACGATAGTGATTTTAACACAAGGTTACTAAACCTGAAGGTAACCTGTTGCAGCTAGGAATATAGAAAATCTTAGGTTAACCCTGCCTACATGTATTAGCTGGGTTAACATTTCCTCGTGGTTACCACATGGTTAACCATTGTTGGTGCAACCAGGCCAAAAGGATCCGCGTTGCACCACAGAAAGTTAGCAGTTAACCATGGGTAACCATGAAGAAAAGTTGACAAAGCTAATACAGAAGGTTAACATAAAAGGATTGTAATAAATTGAGGATTAGTCAGATTTAGTCAGACTTATTTTATGCCCTTCATAGATGATGTTTTTAACCAACAAATGGTGTGACATTAGCAAAGAACATCCATGGTCCATTTGATGACTAGGATAATGTCAACTAATTGCTCAAGCACATGTACAGTACATGTTAGTTGAATATTTTACTGATGTCCAGGATATCTACAGGTTTTGCTAATCAGTGCAGTAAAATGATGCAGCATTAACCTACTAACCCTCAAGTTAACTTGGAGTTACAGACAACCCCAGGTTAACTAACCTTTCATTTAACCTACAATGGTGCAACAGGGCTTAGTAAAATTATGTATTCAAGTGATCAACCTTTGTTCGACCTAAGGTCGCTGACTTGCTGTCTTACAGTGTAAGTGATGCTCAAGCTCAACGTTTTACCCCTAAATGGACAGTTTAAGCTACTCGAGCATGAACTTGAGCGATATTTTCATCATTAGCATTCGATTCATGAATGGTACGCTTCCGCAATTTGATTTCCTGTAATAAAATCAATGTTCTCCTTTATTCAAACACATTAATCGCTGGCAATAAAAAAGTAAATGAAAACGCCTTTTAATCGTTCTGGCATTATTAATTTATGTAGGGAAATGAAAATTTATGTTCTTCGGTCCAACACCAGTAGGCGGAACGAATTATCCGCCTTGGGAGAAACACGGAAATACATTCACGTAATAAACAAGAATGTCTTAATCTTTCCACCTTCACCTTGTTGTATCTAAGCGGATTAAATCGCTCGATTAACCTTCCAAATTCAAAAGGTCAAAGTTGATCACCATGTGTAACTGGACGTTGACAACATGTTGCCAGCGCCCCTGGTGGCCACTGCCAAGTCGCCTACGTGCAGTGGAACGCAGTGCGGAAACGAAAGCTTTGTGCACGAATAAATGAATAAGAGCCCATTACAATGCCGTAGTTTCGTCTTTAACAGCCTGTCGGATTAGAACGCGCAAAAGCTGAATTTCGAATTAGGGAATTTGCCACCCTTGCACCTTCGCGCTTTTATAAAAGCATCGCCGAATGTCGAGCGATCAACGAGGCGTGCAAAATGCGAATTTGCTTCCTTTTTCGCTTCGATTCCGCGTAAAACTGGCGAAAAACGATCCTTGTATCTCCAGCTGAAAATGCGATTACCTACTTTGCGATTGTCGTAAGTGGTGGTTTCTTCGCCAGTAGGCGGATGAGGCACCAGCATTTTTGCTTTCGAGCAGGCGCCATTTTGGTTCGAAAACTGCGTTCTAATTAAGATGCCGCTAGGGGGCGCTGGAACAATGGTGCCGAATGGTAAATCCTTGCCTTCCCCCATTTTTCACTTGTTGAGTGGAACCCAAATTGCGACATTGCCTAAAAACCGGGAAAACGCATACAATTAGAAATCAATGCCAGGGGCATTTAGCCTTACCTGCCATCCGACATATTTTCATGCCCCAAGCAATTAAGTTTCTAATAGACTCCTCCCCAAATCCCAGCGCCATCTATGATACGTTACGAGTAACTAGTCCCTTATACATGTAGTTTCGTGAAACCCCCACCCTCTACTCACCATGTTAAAAACTTACTTGGATCTTCATAATGCAACACGTTATTATAATCATTAATTTTCCTTGCCATCTTGCAGAATGGGTCGTAAACAAATTCACTCATATTTATGTAATGTGGTTATTTACGCAGGTTTTTTTTCAAATAATAAAATAAAGATATGCCTAAATAACAGACATAGGTGCAAAGGGCAAATCACAAGTTCGCATTCCACTTGTACCTGTTAATCAGGGATATCGTTATCTTATTATTTTAAAAATCGGCGGAAATACATGTAATCAAGTGAAATAAATAAGAGTTAATTAGATTACGACCTATTTTGCATGGTGACAAGGACAATTAGTGATTTTAGTAAGTTGTTAAATTAGAAAGATCCAAATACGTTTTTTGCACACGTGGCTAATACTCAAAACATAAGTACATGTACATGTACCGAAGAAAAACGCGATAATTAAAAACGTGGTCACGTAGAGGGCGACACCTACATACATATATGAGAAATATACATATGTAATCTGGTTTTCCACTACCGAGTGAAAAATACACAGCCATTACCCAGTTTCTAAAACTAGATTTTAGTTCGGTCACTTTCGATGTGTCGTGAATATATGTTAAACATCGCTTTTCAAAACAGGGAAAACGCATCATTTAGCCTTGCCTGCAATCCTGCATATTTACCCAAGAACTTACAGTATTTTCTCATGAAAGTCATGCCTCAAGCAATTAAGTTTCTAATAGACACCTCCCCAAACCCCAGCGCCATCTACAGTATGTACATGTACGTTACAAGTAACTAGTCTTTTATAGTTTCGGGAAAAGGTATGGGCCCAATGTACTTCCCCTCTGACCAAAACCTAACTTTAGGCAGATGGAAAAACGCCATTTCACACCCTGGAGGAATGTATGGATCAGTATGAAATTCATAGTGATATCAGTACATATTTACTGATATATGGTGATATTAGTATAATTCTTACTGATCTCAGTAGGAGTTATACTGGCAAGAATTAGTGTGACCAGTACATTTGCACAAAGTTCGTGAAATTATTGCACATGTATAGTTAAATTGCAATATCTATAGTGAAATTTATAACTTACCAAAAAAATGTAATTAAATTTATCTGCAAACATTTAAAATCCCTATCCACCATGGGCGCCCATACCTCCCATGTTA
>JAQGAF010005280.1:0-12350 GCA_034687865.1 Kryphioiulus occultus | reverse complement strand
CAGCCTCTCCATTTTTTGGTGTTAGGGCTCATGCACATATGACGTCCGAGTTTTGGGGGAGGGGTGGGGGGTTCCGAGGAAACGTGACGATGTCGGACGATGGGGAGGGGGGTGTCCAGAATTTGGACGTCCATAAAAATCTCTCCCTTTCAGCAGGAATGACCGACCGCCATTGACCCCTTATACTGTACGCCTACAGAAAAACCCTAAAAATTTGGTCAAAACACATTTTTTTGGACGTCCGGGGGGGAGGGGGTCCAAAACTTAGGGAAAACCCCGGACGTCATATGTGCACGACCCCTTATAGCAATTTAACAAAGTTTTGGATTACAGTATGTGAACGTTATTTTTAGAAGGTGATTTATCAGTCATGGACACGTTTGTTTGCGTAATCAGCAGAAATACAGTAGTAAATTCGTGAGTGGTATTGTACATAGGCCTATTGTCAGCGCTTTAACGTTACATGCACACAAACTAGTTCCTGTACAAAGAGTTTTAAAAAAATATGTTGCGCAAAAGGAAAATTGACACTGCTTGCTTTTTCCTGTTTTTGAAGTGTCATAGAAAGACATTTTGTACGGTATATCATTGTATCAGCCAGGAGAAACAGGTTTCGTTGTGCAAACTATTGTGGATTTTAGATGAAACTGCGATTTCAAAAATGATAGTTAAAAAATAATTTGAATTTCCGTAAATTTCCATGCACTGTATATATACAATATTCTTGTAACAAACAAATCACAATCATGAAGGATAGTCTGAAGATTTGCCTGACATACGTGTATATTACTATACTGTACATGTATATCCTCAGTTGTTTAATGGTCCATGGCAGGTTTTAAAAATTGGTCAAAATTCTGTTGTTTTTGCTTACTTTTGAAGTTATTTGTTGCATTTAACACTGCGTTCTTCATCAAGATTACCTTGAAGAACGCAATTAAGTATGAGTTAAAAAGATGCAAACCAACAAAATGTGGACCAATGTTTTAAATCTGGGCTATCCTCAACTACAGATTGGGATGACAGACATGATATGTGACTCAGACAAACGTGTTATATTGTTTCCATTGCCTAGTAGTGTTTGCATAGCTCGTCTTATTGCTTACATACTGTACTTCTCGGTTAGCACAAATGGGACATCATGCTTGTATCCCCGTATACTCCGTTTCTCCATACAAGTGCAATGCCATACGTTTGTGGAATAGGGCCCAGATATTACATGACAATCATACGGACATGCCGCATGTACATTGTATAATAAAAAAACTCTTTATCGATTCAGACATAGATTTATAACTATACTGTTTTGACAAATAATTTACATACGACCTATCTAAGCGTACTTTTTATTACGGCGGCTGTAGAATTTGCATCGAAATGTACTGTAGACTGTTTTTTTATGTCTGGCATTGAAAATTAATATCAAGGTATCAAACAAAAACATTTTACTCACGCAATGATTTATGCCATATTGTTAAAACGTCATTTGCGAGAATGTTTTAAAATAATGAGTGCCTTTTAATGGACAAAAATAAAAAAAATAAAAAAACATATAGAACGGAATGCATGCTAGTGAATCGTCAGCGATCATAAAATTATGAATTCATGTTTATTAGTTCCTTTATAATATTAAAAAAGTCATCAAGTTTGCATTGAATTTTTGAAGTTTGCTTTACGTACATGTACATGAACATGTTGATCTATCGACAAACATAACTTTGTTTTTAATTTTGAATTGGGATTATGTACGGTTCATCTTAAAAGTACGAAACTAATTTTGTAATAAAAGTACCTTTATTATTTCTTCAACTCGACCTGACAATCTATTTACTATAAAATTAATTGTCCGATCTTAATTTGCTTTGTAAATTATACACGTATCAAGATACATTGTTGAATAACAACATATAGTATGTCTGTAATGATGTTCATGTTCAGTTTAAAAATGTGTCTATTTAGTTTTTTTGGTTTTAACTAAATTCGAAGGAAAGAACAACTATTTTCTTTGATTTTTTTTTCTTTTTGCATTTTGGGAAATATTCAACGCACTGATGCATGAAGTGGTATTTACATTTACGACTGTGCACAAAACCATGTGCTGAAACCTCAGGCTCATTAATCCCCGATAAACAATAGACTGAGATATATGATTGAATTTTCAGATAGATACAGTAAACGCTCCGGATACGCCCCATACACTATAATAATGCTGTAGCAACATCTAGCAGCATCCTGCATACTGTATATCTAATGAAAGTGGCAAAGTTGATGCAGAAAAAAATTGAAAACTAATCGAAATGGCATTAAACAGGGATCCCCCAAACCTGGAACAGCTAGGGATAATTGATTTACTTTGAACAAGTCAGAAAAATTCAACAAGTCAATTATGCATTTTGCATAGATAATTATTGATTAACACTATTAAGTATCAGTTTAAAAAAGCTAATCTAAATTTGCTGTCTTCTTATGAAAATCTCTGTTCTATCTCCAGTTTTTATAAAATAATAAAAACCGCAACCCTAAATTAGCATCTCATATTTTTGCATTTTCTGTGGTCAGGGAAATTGGTTTTAAAATCTGGGAAAGGTTAGTGAAGTTGAAAATTTCATTTCTGGGGGGACCCTGTTAAAGAAATTCACTCGTTGTTTATAGTTTGTCAAACTTGTAGGGACAAAAAGCACAACTTCGAAGAACTAAAATTGAATCCATTTTTACTGATTTGTTCTTTTTTTTCTTCCAGCCTATGGCCGATGATTTTAATTCTGAACCTGACTGGGCAAACCTATTAGATAACCAGCCTGTTATTTTAAATGACAGGATGATCACCGATGCTGCCCAATCACCGAGGATCCAATCCGAACACAGTTATTCCCTCTCAGCCAGCGATGATATGCCAGGTTCACCAATGAGCATCCACATCATTGATAAATTCAAATTGGAAGATTTTGGAAAAGGTAGGGAACGTTTGGGGTTATTATTAGCAGTGAATTTATTCCATTAATATCGTGCCCATTTCGATGTTTCGTTTTCATCGCACTCATTTGCTCCAGATAATACATGTAGCTCTCCGTGACGAGTTTAATTCAGTTTTCTTGTTCAACGATTGCTCAAAATTGCGAGCGAATTTCTCCCTCCCACTAAGCAAATGAATACTAATCGGATATTCCTGTATATATATATATATTCATTTTTTTATATCTCGCGGTTGCCCGGTATTGGAAATGCTCCATTGCAGTCGAATATCGATGTCCGCTTTGGTTGACTGATATTTTTTTCTTTTCTGTAAATCAAGGTCACCGGTAGTACTCGTTTGATTTTGTGCTTACCGGTTTGTAATTCGTTGACATTTGTTTTTGTAGTTCGTTGTCATCGAAAATGTTACGTTTCCTGTTCTACTGAGTCTATTGAATCACGATTTTGACATGAGTGCTTTTGCTCCAAATACGAGCGCCTATTCCATGCTGTAGTTTCAATGATCTAACAATTTGAAATTTTTATCAAAATTCACCACTTAAAAAAGCAAGCAATATACTGTACATGCATACTGAGCTTACATGTACATAAAAAATGACAAATGCAGACTATGCAGTCAAGCGAGCGCAATAAATTTCAAAGTAAAGTTCGTGATTTTCACACCTAAAAACTGTAGGTTTTTCTCAGTGACATTGCATCTCGAGGAATGTGCCAAAAGTTAGACCTACAGTTACATGTATAATGTATATTATTACTGTAAGCTTACTGTATGCTGGTACATTAAAATCTTGACTTATTGCTGGGCTTGGTTAATCTATACTTGTAGTTGAGCAATTGATTGAATATGATATAGTTTGAGCGGAAAGGGAAGTTTCGTATCTTTGATGGCGAACGCCCAAAATGTGTTTTATGAATTTTAAGCACATGATCCAAAATCAGACAGCGGTTTTCAAAATTTTAAATTTAAGGAATGAAATAACATTTCAATTCAAATTTACATGGGTGTGCGCTTCTAACTTGTAGCGTCATTGTAATTACAGTGTACTTCTATTTTCTAATATGGATTTTTGTATGCATTTGATAGTTTGTTAAATTCTGTTTCGGGCTATGAATGTTCTTTTATCACATAGCCTTGATTGACTCTTTTTTGGCAAACACATTGCAGAGGCAGCAACCGGTATTACATTATGCCTAATTAACAACAGTTCTGTAATGTCATTCCTCAACTGTCAAGCAATGTTGAGAATCGTCAGATGATCTCATTTATTCGTCTCATTTTTCATTCTCACACGTGTAACTTGAGGGATAATGAATTGTAAGGTGCTTGTAAAATGAGTTTTTTTAAACATCACGTAGGCTCATACATGTAGTTTGCTAGACCGGTCTAGCAGCCTGTGAGTTCCCGTAGGGTGCTCGCCAATGTCGTGTCTTATGGTCTCATTATAAGCAGTTGTTTTATGACGGATCATTTGTAACTTGGCTCATCAAATGTCCTAGTCCAGCTTCTGCCGGCCTCTTTTTTTCGCCACCTCCAGGTGCCAGACATAAGTCTGCCAAAGACGTGGCTTTAGACTGGACAAATAGTTTATGCAACGCAAATGTTGATCAAACTAAGGCTGACACTTTACGGTCTGATAACCATTTAGATCCTTTCTAGAGCATGTATCGCGGATATAAGTCATTGAATGACCAGGCCCAGTTCCACCTATTACAGTATGTGCGTGTGAACCAGTGCGGATGGCATTGCACCTTCGATTTACCTAGAACAGTTTTTTCCCCAAAAATAATCGTTAATGTCTGTACGATTATTGCTGTCTACATGGATATATACAAAAGTTATTTGCAAAATTTGCATTTATGCAATATGTACACTGTAGATGTCCGTGAACAATGATGGGCGACCTAATTTAACGCTAATAAACTCGTTTTCTCATTTCACTGGGTTGAATGCCAGTAGTGGCTGCTGTTATGCGGTACATGTATGGCTAATCGTTTGTATCACAGTGTGTGTATTATCTTTTTAATTTTTCTACGAAAATCAAAATGCTCTAATTGCGCCCAATTCTCTGCTCCAGTTATACTGAATACAGTACGTTCATCACATTTCACGGTTTCTTACTGTTCTGCACCGAACCACCATTGTGATAAACTCGCCAACATTCTAACGTATTATTCGGACCCTGCACTGTCGTTGTTACTGTCAGTAATGCGATACTGGCAGTAAAGTTATCCGAAAATTCGGATAATCGTCAATAATCAGTATTACTGTAGGTATTTGTTGAAATTGACAAGTCCATGCAATGCCCGCATTACAGTTCGTAACATTCAGTGTACTTCCTCATAAAGTCCTTCCTCATGTCACAAAAACACGTTTTAAAAACTATTATTTACAAAGAGCACATTTGGAAATAGGTTGACGAACATAATCATTTTTTATTTCGTGTATTTGAGTCACAGGGAGTGATCACCCTGTACATCATGTATTACTGCACTGACTGTTTTATGACTGCCCAAGATATATGAAAGAAAGATTTTGAAAAAAATTCACAAAGTTGTGGGATTTCCTAGCTTTTAATTATAATTTCAACTATGAAGGTATTTCATATATTGATTATGGCATTAAACGTCCAAATTAAGAGTTCATCAATATTTTGATGTTGGGTGAAATTCTCTTTCAATTCAATTCAACTCAGTACCCTACTATCAGTAACTGAATACCGTGTGGTAGGGGGTGTAATCCATCAACCCAATTTAATCGACAATTACCGCCGTATTAGGGTGGATTCAACCACCATCATAGAGATATTATTATTCAAATTTAATAGTCATCGTCATAGTCAATGGCCAAATTATGTTAAACCCTGATATCACTTTCATAACTGTTGAAATCGAAAATGGTGTATATGCTGCTATGCAGGGGAAAGCTCAATGTGTTTTCTGGCCCAATGTATCATGAACCATGCGAAATAAAAAACTTCAGTTTATCTTCCTTTTTCTAAAATTTGTTCCTTGCACTTGAACAGTTTTTGAAGTATTTCAAAAACTTTGTTATATCGCCCTGTACACGTAATCCTGCACTGTTTTATGACTGTCCAAGATACAGGATATCACTTTTATAACCGATATTTGCAAACTTAGGAAATTAATTTATTAAATACAGTAAATGTTCATGTGTGATGGTGCTTAAAATGAAACTTTCAAAAAGAAAAAAAGTTAATACAGTATGACTGGCCTAACTTTAAATGTGATTTTTTGGTCAAACCATCCATGGTCTGATTGTAGGCCGAGCAGGCTCACTTTGAACTTTAATTGCTCAGACAAGCGTGCTAACGTACGTACCCGTTTCTGGCATCTGGCATCCTTGGTTGTGCCCAAAGGTTTCACGAATTTTTGCTGGAGGTTGTTGCCGCGTATTCATGCTTGAGTACGCGTTCAAATTAAAGTTATTACACTCTTTGAGTGCTCCATTCGCCAATAAGTGTATTAGGCGAATGAAACGAGCTTTATTCTGCACCGAAGCTTCATTGTTGTCACTGCTTGAAACCAGTTTCAATCATCGATTACAGTACTCTGAGATTGCGGCAACTTGAAATTCAAACGCCAAATTTAAAGGCTTCACGTTTAAGTTCATGTACATATGCAGTTTTATGCATCTTAACAGGCTCGACCAATCGGTGGCTAATCAACCCATAGATTATTAATCTTTAAAAATGTAATACGTACTTTATTTCATAGATTTTTGATTTTCTTCTGCGCCCGGGTGGCTTGACCGGTCAGTTGATTGATCTTACATTTTTACATGTATAAGTATTCTGAAAAAAATCTGATGGAATTGTACGATTAAATCTTAGGAAATATGCATGGCTGAGTCCCACCCGTGTTATTGTAGTCTGCCTGCTAATTTAATTGATTGTAGGTGTTGTAATGTTGTTTTCGCTCGGGCTATTTCATGGTATTTTTCGGGAAATCTTTTCAGTCTGTCAGATACACGTACTTTTCTGTTCTTCTGAACTTATTCTTGCATGTGTTCATTATCTTGAGGGTCGAACAATGCTGCTATTGAGATCTTTTGCTAGAAATTTTGAAGTTGCATTTATATTTTTGCTGGCAATTCAGTTAGAACAATAACGTTTTCACGCATCTTTGCATTATTGTAGATTCATTTCTCTAGTTTTAATGCTCTTTAATAACATAACAGGCATGTGATCATTGTGAAAAAGGTAAAAAATTGGGAAATCATGACAATTTATGTAAAAAAATTCACTTTAAACGAATTTCACAAGAAATCCAGTGAAAAACTGGGGAATTCTTCTCCATTGATCATTTTATCAGTTTTTTTTAATTGTGTACAGCGTTCTTTTGGAGTCTAATATTTCCATGAAATTACACTTAAAATCCATTTTGATCGATTTAAAAAAATCAAATTTTTCCTATACGGCGTTCTCTTGAATATCAATATTTACACTCATTCATTTTTTTTAGAAAAGCAAGCTGAAATCCACCATTTATTGTCTGGTTTTTGTAAAAAGAAAAATTGCCTGTGGGGTTCTCAATATTTCGGGTGGGTCGCTGTAGATGGTTGAGAACCGCTGTTATAGCTATTTAAAATGCAATTTTTTTTTCAAAAATATTAGGTGAAAAAATCGTATGTTTGAATGTGCATGTGAAAAACCCAGATAATTGCATGTGAAAAATGTGAAAAAATGTTGTATACCAACTGGCCATGTATATGCCTGAAATAAGTTTTCTTCATAAAATAAAGCCAGCAAACGGATTCTCAAATGGGATGCCTGCAGTAAAGGGGTGCACGATATTTTTTTCCGATCTTTTTGTTCACCTGAAGTCGAGACAAAACTGCATTTTTGATTTCAATTGCGGCCTTGCGAATGAATACATGTACTGGTAGACTCGTTTTTTGTAGATAAGTTTTTCCTACCTAAGACGCATCCATTGTCAGGCAACGGTTAGTGTTATGTACGAGTTAATGACCTCCTTAATACCTGGATAATCACCTTGGCTTATACCTTATTGAAGAGTAGTTGCCAACCCTTTTCATTATTTTCTCCTCCATTTGTGTACCCTCTTTTTGCATTTTGTGGACACCCATCGAGTTGATCACATACCTTTGTAAAATAATTCCATCTCGCTATTTCTTATCGACAAATCGACTCTAATTTATTGCACATACACTACATGAACGACCATCATAAATTGCTAAGAAAGTTAGAGGATGCTTTCAAAACAGTAGTTATTTGCCTTCTTGGTCCCAACTCCAACGTTGAGATGCTGGCTGGGTTTTGGAAGTCGAATTAAGAAATCCCTAGCTTAGCCGGTAATTGTAATTAACACTGAAGTAAAAACGTGTCTAAATGAATTGCAAGATGAGGGTAATGAATATAGCACGTGAATGTAAATTATGAACATTGTTTTGAGTTTGTTGACTACCACGTTTTTGTTCGGTTCAGGGCTATGAGGCATAAAAACTCGTTAATTCGTTGTCCAAATTTAACCGCCATTCGTACTGGCTGACGGTCTTGAAATTCAAGAATGTTGATGATGGTTTTGAATGAAGAAAACATATGGATTCATAGATTCTTTTAAAAAAAGTATTCGGAAAGTCAATGCACATGTACTTAATGTATGGCTTGTTCATGCCTTAACTGTATTACATTAGAAGACTGATACACAATGCTTTTTGCTATGTAGGCCTACGGTCAATGATTTATTTCATGCTCTGTTAATTATCACTGCTGGATTTAATATGATGGGACTATTATAGCCGTTGCATTTGCAGCCTTATTGTTTTTAGAAAAAGGGCAGACTGCAAATCGGTGCTCCCACCTGTCCTGGTCACTGCCTGGCTCACTTGTTGCCTGTACAGCACAGTCTTAATTTAAGATGATATTTTAAGTAGTAAACAGATAGTATATCAGGTGGCTGCAATGAATACAAGTTGTATTAAAATTCAAGCGTGTCAGATTGTTTTAATATAAAGGAATAAGAGTGTACTGTAGTTATAATTGGTACCTTTTACAATATGGATTCGAACTGGTGAATAATCGCTTTAGTATAGAATGTTTCCGAAAATCACTATTCATTGATGACATAAAACTTTTAACTGCCCCATATTCTATTAGGCATTGAAAATGTTTTGAAGTCATGAAAAAGTCATGGAATTTGCAATCGCAAATCCAGTAGACACCCGGAAACATATCCCTTACACAAATTTGAAAGGTATTTTTAAAGTGGCTAGTATAAGTAGGTTTCCATTTTTTTGAATTTTTTGGTATCAGAAATGTTTCAACAGGTATCAAATACACGTAAGTCTGATCGGGTGCAGAATATACCTAGCATAGGTTTCAGAGGGATACCTTACAGTGTACAACATTTTGGAAACCTATGAAATACATTGGATATAGAAAGAAACCTTTCAACAACCAATAATGGAACCTTAAAGAAACCATCATACTTCTACAATTTTTTAAAATGTGTGTACCAATAATACACCATAAAAATACCTTTATACCTACTGGATACTAGAAATTAACTAAAGTTATACCTAACATTTTTGAAAGGGATAGTCCATCATTTTTATATTCTAATTCTTTTTTTTTTTGCTATGTTAATGATACCCATATTTCAGAAATTCTCAATAAGGCACCATGGCCACCACCCATTAAGTAGTGTGCTTTCTATAGTCTCGTGCCAGTGCATGGTTATGTCCTATGGGAGTTTCAGATCACGTGTATTTATAAGCTTAATTGAACATATTTGGTCAACTGTATAACAATGACATTCTTCGTGCCTTGGCTAGGTGGGGCTTATGAACTTAAATCACAAGTCAGGCAAATTCCTCATTGCAGCTTAACTCGAAAGCATTCTTAAATTCCATAATGACACTCGGTTAAATTGCTGCAACAGTTTTCAATGTGTTCCCGGATAACCAGACTATTGAAATTGTAACAAATGCAGGGTGTTATCTGATTTACCTCTGGAGCTGCGAGTTCATTCCTATATCCGTTTCGTTTGCGGTCAAAATCGTGTAATGTTAGAGCATGAATGGTGTAACCCTTTCTTCGATAATACGCCTAACTTTAATCTATCTTTAAATGCAATCTTTAATATGCGGCCCAGATCTTGCAACCAGCTCCTATGTTTGATATACGAGCGAAATGCAAACAAAAGTTTTCTGAAAACGTATACAGACACGATGCCAGCTCGTGGAATTTGAAATTCAAATCCGCTTGTCGGCTTATTTTGTTGTTATTGTGCAAAAAATGTCCCGTCATTGGTGTTTGCTAATCCCAGGTGAGAGCACCATCCATTCTTTCAAAAAGAAAAAGAAATATTTATCTGTTTACTTAATTTGCGTACGTATTTGTTTTATAAGAATTATAAGGTCATTTTACAGGCCATCTCACACAACATTTCAAATCAGTTTTTGAAGTACTCTGACATTATTTTTGATACCTCACTTTACCGCCTAGATAGTCTTGGAAAGTAGGCCGTAAAGCGAAATGCTGTATAACGAATTATGTTTTAACATACAAACCCTTGTTAATTCAACAGGATCCGTTCCAATTTCATGAGAAAAAAAAATTAAATCAATGAAATTGTAACGCTGTACGGTATTTCAATTACATATTTTAAAAATATATCTACATGTACTGTATACAATGTACATGTAACAAACAAATTACAAATTTGAAGAATAGTAAATAGTTTTAATCAGCGTCTAAAATTTTGCACTCAGCAGTTGTTGATGGTCTTGGTTTAAAAACTTGATCAAAATGTTGTTGTTTTGTCATGCTTTTGTTATGCTTTAGTTTATACTTTTGAAGTTCTTTGTATCATTTTAACACTGCGTTCTTCATCAGGTTCAACTTGAAGAACGCAGTATTTTGTTTATTGAGTTAAAACGAAGTAAAACAGCGAAATTTGGATCAATTTTTTAAAACAGGGCCATCCTCAACTACATATTGTGATGATGACAGGCATAAGATGTGACTCAGACAAACGTGTTATACTGTTTCCATTGACGACAACCATACGATGTGACTCCGACAAATGTGTTATGTTGTTTCCATATGTATATTCACTGTAGAAAGTTGGAGAAATTTGATCCATGGGGAACTTCCTGACTCGGACATTTTTGTCGATGCGTGCATGGAATTGTACGAAATTGCTTAATTGAGGTTGTTAGCTTATTGTCTTAAGAATCCAAAATAAGTTTTTAAAGGCTGCGAGCGTGCACCATTACATGCTGATGTATGCGTCTTAAAAATTGACACATAGTCATTTTAGGGGCAATTTTTCAAACTTTCTGAAATTTAATCTAAATTTACAACTAAAAAATTAACATAACCAATGGGTCAGGCGTCAGTAACATCAGTACATGTAAGAAGTTAATATATCAGAGTTGTTGTGATCCGTTATGTTTCATGTAAGTTGTTTTAAAAGACGCCATTCTTGGCTACATTTTGACATTAATGATGTTCCTGTGGACTTGACATTCTCGTTTTTCAAGTTGTACACACGACCGCCATCCGACGCTTGATATCATTTCTGATTATTTGCTTGTAGGCTCCCCTGCCTGAAGTATTTGCTGAAAAAGGATTTAACTGCAGTAGCCTTAAGCTAACTGTTTTATTATTTTTTTTTCCTGATTGTTTCATCCCTTTCTAAGAAGAAAGAAAGGCGTTTTATTTTGAGGAATTTTTAACGACAATCCTATTGTTTATCTTCGTGAACCAAATGTGAAATCTTGAAAGTCAAGCTACCAAAAAAAAGATAAGCGTAGAAAAAAACCTGTCCTTTAAGATAGCACGACTTCATTTGCTATTGTTTTCCCTTATTTATTGTAAATTTAATTTCTACCTTAATGATCTTGTAACTTAAATGGAAGGCAAAAAATGATTTCAAGTTTTTTTGGTATCACCAATGCCAACGCAAACCATCTTATTTTTTTTTCTAAATTGCATGCTAGAATTAGTTGTATCAATACCTTCAATGACTCTAGTTATTATACGCTATATTTTTATACTTTTGTTTCGACTTTAGTCTTTATCCTTGAAATTCGCGTTTTTATTTTATTTTTGTTTTTCGTTAAGTTTATCTAATTCATTGAACTTTCATCTACAGTGAATAATGAACGGCGAGCCAATTTCATCAGACTATCGTATTTATTTTTCTATAAATTGTGGGAAATGCCCATATTATTTCCAAATTTATGAGTTGGATCGAATAGATATTTATGCTTTATCGCCAGCTGGATGTCATTAATGGTGCCTATAAAATCATATAATAATAATTGTTTAATAGGAAAAAAACAGGTTAATGAGTAACACTTATGTTTCCACCTACGTGAAAATGTAAAA
>JAQGAF010005279.1:0-12351 GCA_034687865.1 Kryphioiulus occultus | reverse complement strand
AACGATGACTGAAGTAGTGCACGTGCAATTATTCCTATGCTTTCTTGTAATTAGATTGTCCTGGAAAAATGACGCGTGTCCTTGAAGCTACAAGGTCAAATTTACACCATTTTGTGTTAATTTTTGTGCTTTATATACGATTCCAAGAAATTAAATGAAACGTGATTTATACTAATTCGAGTGTGCTCTACAACTTTCAAATTGGGACTTGGAGTGTTTGAGCAACAGTTTAGAATTTGAAAATGCTTTGACCTTTAAAATGAATTCTAAGGTCAAAGGTCCCTTGACCATTGGATCGCACACGGTCCATAAACTATATATTAGTATCAATCATCAACTTAAATTTACATTTATAAAAGAAGCAATGAAATGACCTCCCCCATTATTCCGAATCACCCGGTACATGCTTAAAACTACCGTACATAGCTCAAATTCAAGGTACATGTACAGTATAGTCCATATTTCCAGCTGAAAAGATGAAGGATACCACAAGTGAGTAATTTGTAATTCAAGTTATTTCCGTGCTGTTTCTCACACGACAACTTTAATGGAAAAGCAGCATTAACTTTTGCAAAGTAATACAGTCTCCGAAATAACTTAGAAAATACCCAATTATTGATTTTCCATCCTACAAAAATTACAAAATCTTCGATTCGGATAGGGCAGGGAATTGAGGATCAACGCAGCCCCTTTGCTGTTAAGATCCTTCTTGATAGCTTTCGAAATGCTTTATTCAACCTACTAAGAAGTCAAGGTTTATGTAAACTGTTCACAGATTAAACAGGTCATGCACCAAAACTGATTAGAAGTATATTTGATATATCCAAATGAGATGCAGCTTGGAAACGGAGAAAAAACATCACAATGTCCCAAAGGAATGGAAAATTCTTTCCTGAATTTTTTTTTCATCTCCTTAGGAGGGATAGTTGGTCGTGAGCATCCGAAGAACGAAACGTGATGTATCTCCGTCTGTACGCACCCGAAATATTTGCCAGTATAAACGAAAAAAGCGGATATATCATAGCATCTCATTGGCAAGAACAAATAACGTAAACAAACTTTTGTTATTATTAGTTTCCGAGGATATTCAGCGTGAGAAACACCGAAGGGAGAATAACCAATCTAACATCGACAACAGCAGATACGTCGGCAATATTGATTTAATAGATATATGCGATCCCAACCAACCGTGTCATGCCTCAGTGAGGGATCCAATATTTTAATATCAAAATGCCTGATGGCTACCAAGTAGACGACGAGCGACTAAACTGGTGAAAAACTTCTCTAGTCGCCTGCGGTCAACGCAAATAACAACTAAAATGAATAGAAAGTAAAAGACGGCGATACGACTTATTTAAACCAAGTCGCCAATAATAAAGCGAATTTCGAAAACACGAACTGATCATGTGATAATCACAACGAGTGAACTTTATAAACCCGGCCCTCTGTCGGAATTATAGAGCTAAATTTGTTCGGAGATTGGCCTTCCGAATAAAATCTTATTCGTTAAAAATGTGTTGTACATTGATGCAGTTAAGCAATAAATATAAAAATTGCACAAATCATTTTTAGAATGCAGCCCCTTAAAAGGCGGCAATCTCTGCTTGCTTTTGGTCCATGCGGAGCAGCCAACGTTAGGTGCAACCTTGAAAAAATTTCAAACACAAGTACTTGTATCTTATTCGATGTTTAGCCATGTTATCTTCAAACAAACGTTCTAGACGTATATTTTAGCGTAACAAGAGGGCTGTTGATAATGTTTCATTAAAGCCTTTGCTGAAGCAATTGTGCAGATTTTTAAGTTAAAAACACTTAACCAGCAAGTGAACAGACAATGCATTGCCTCTTACAAGTATTATGAAACGGAACAAAATAACTTTAATTACAGAGAAAATGCACATAAGCCTTCTCACTATCGACCCAGACGATAACCATTCTGCCCTACTGAAACTGAGAGGTAATTATAAAGATAGTAATTTGACGCTGTCAACCATTTTCGTACATTCAAGCTTTGGAACCAGTTGTCAAGCATAAACAAAGCAACCTTCAGAGAAAAGTACGTCTCGTTGTGTAACTTACTGCAATAAATTCACTGATGAAACTGTACTAAAACCTCAACGAATAATACCCGAAAAAAAACCAGTTGAAACAGCGTATCGTGACAATTTATTGTCTCGCTAACCGAACGTTAGGTTTTTCCTCATAAATGGGCTCTCAGCAAATGGTAAAGACAACAAAAAAACTTGGTCATTTACATAACTGTCTTATTATGTCAGGAAGCTGTTTTGCGCAAGAATAATAACAGTAGCAATAATTCTCACACGTTGGTTTCGTAATAAATTACAAATAAGTAAACAATGCTACTGAAGAGATTTCTATAGCAATGCACTATGGAGGAAAAACCCCATTTCATTGTGAACTTTTCTTTCACGCGTAATTTGCATATTTTTTCTATTTCCCTTTGTAAAAAATTTATAGACGTATTTTATAGCTGTCTCATTTTGAAAGTCAGTAATTTTCTTAGGCATTCGTGCGTGTTTGCTTAATCCTTCTGAGAGGATGTTTTCTTGCTCAACAAGACCTACGACTAGAACAAGATTATTTATCTCATCAATGATTCGCTCAAATATTGATACAACATTCATGAGTTAGCTGAAACTAGCGTCTGAAAATGCTAATACTGTACAAAACTACTCATCTTAAAAACAGTTGATAATGCATTGTATATCTCGTCTTTTCAATCACTCCATGCATCAACTTATACAGTAGTAAGTGGCAATTAAGGTGCAATGAAATCGTTAATTAAAACCAGTTGAAATCACAATACCAGTCAAAGGCATTTGACCAAAATTATTACTTTGCTTGGTTTGAGAACTAAGGGATGTTCACACATAGATGCACAGCATATATGATTTGTGGACGGCACGTAGAAATATATGCTGCCAGATTCTCTCCATCAGATATTTTATATGAAAAAAATGCATATCCAAGACACTGATTACAACGTTAAACATACTGGAAGAATCTAAAGAAGAGTTTTTTCCAAAAAAAGTGTGGCATAATTATAACCCACTAACCAAACGATGTTGAAAAAATGAATTCATCCAAGCAAACAATAAAGAAGCAACCCTGTCTGTATGTACCAAAAGTAAGGTGGATTCCCCCCCCCCCCCCAGAAATATAATCATAATCCGGCTGCATGCATCTTCTTTTTTTCTCTTCAGATGTGCATAATGACAAATTTTAAATTTTCTGCGTGCAACTTTAGCAACTGAGGTTCTGGATTCACTACTTGGGGATTAGCGCAGAAAAAAAAAACGAAAAAAATGTAAAACGCATATTCCACTGGCCTCGAACACGCCTCAATAAAAATGACTGCAAAATTGCGACGACGTACCAAAAATAAATAACATTTTGAAATTGAAGGCATGATAAAAGTTTTTATTTTACTTTTCTCTTTCAACTCGAATTAAATTCGCAACAGCTAGGAGTCGACACAATATTAAAAAGAGAAAGAAATGCGTATGCATGCCAGCACAACATAACAGAAAGTTGATAGATATTCTTTCTAAACCATGTTCACTACAAGTTACTGATGTGCTTTCAAAATTGAAATTTCGCACCATGTGATCTACAAAGTATATCGGTTGTCTTCAAAACCCGTAGTTATGTCACGTTCTAGACACAGAAAAACCCAGAAAAAGGGGTTATTTCAACCAATAAAGCGATAATACAGGTATTCTAAATTCACTGCCTAAACTGCAGTGTATTACAATATCAAAATCGATATTTGTTATAACATCATTGCGTTTTATTCCTCAATTATTTTCTTCCAATTTCCTTTTCACTCTAAACAAATAAGGAATGATAATAGAACAGAAATGAATAAGTGGATATATATGTCGGAATATGCCTTGCTCCAAAACTGCATCGAACATGTACAGTGCATGTATATTTCAACTCTGCCTGACCTAACCTAAACAATACATCTAAAAATGTAATTTATTTCCTTTGCCTTCCCTAATCGCAGGCAATCACTGCCATCCTGAAGTATTTTCTTCCCAATTCGTTTTCACTCTAAACAAATAAAGAATGACAATGGAACAGAAATGAACAGTGCATACATGTATATACAAAATAATATGCTTTGCTCCAAAAACTGCCCCATATCTTATCTGAACTAACCTAAATGTAATTTAACCTTGTTTCCATTGCCTTCCCTAACCGCAGGCAATCACTGCAAGCCTACGAGCCGTACGTAGAAGCTCACTTTCTCATAATATCTATTGGCATGCTGGAGCAGGGAAGCTGCAGGGCATAAACCGAAGTACTGTACAGCCAAAAGACTTTGGATGGACCAGTTAAAAAATAAATTAACGGTTTTTGCATCCTCTTCCAACTTATTTTTTTAGTCGAAGCAAATATTATTCTTTGCAAATTGTAGGAAAGTTTTACCCCTTTTTTCCTTTCATTTTCTCTGTTTTTATTCATTTTTTGTGTGGAGTGTAATGAGTTCCATTTTCTTCATTTACCTGCTTGAAAGTTATGTAAGACTCACTTAAGATCACACGAGAAAAGCGAACGTTTTCTAATTAAATAGCAAGTGTTCCTGTTTCATTTTTATAGAAATACACAGTAAAAGTATACAAACCTATTAAGGATTTAAAAAGGAAAACTGTTCGATCAGGACACTTTCAATTACAGGTTTTCTTGGATCCTCCACCAGCAATTTTGTCAAGTATGACAGTATGCGTACAGCTGTATCTTGTAAGTCATCAAACTCATTTTTCGAGATTATTGCTCGCTTTATTTACATTAACTTTAAGTGGCATATTACGAATGCAAACAAAATGAATTCTATTGTTGGGTAGGATTCGCTTTCATCGTGAGCAATTACAGCAATAATTGCAGCCGCGATGCACCAACACCCTTTCCGTCTAAATCGGGTCAGCAATTACTACAGTATTTACGGCAATATTTGCCACAAAACAGTTTAATTTCCATGCGTTTATGGCTGTGTCATCACACCTCGTCTCACCTTTATTTGTATATACAGTACGTGTACATGTATATTCCCCAATTATTATGAAGGCGGAAAACAAACATTGTTATTACTTATTATACATTTTTATTAATGCACAGCAATTTGCTCCCTGTCACTTTTTATGCCGTTTGTTAAATGAGTAGGAAGCAAGTGCTGCGCATTTAAATAGGTGATGGTGGGTTACACCCATTGGGGATTTCCAATGTGGACCAATACTCGCTTCACATTAAGGCAATGATAGGCGTTGAGGTTTCACATTTTATGGCGAACTAGATATAATAAGGAATAATCTCATAAAACCAACGTGGGCATTTTGATGCATAAATGTACATGCGTAACTGTCGTGGTACATGTACATGTATTTGGAATTTCTAACTACATGTATAATATTGGTACAAGCAGGCTGTTTCTACAATTGTGTTATTTTTGAACTATTACTGATGCCATGCAGTTGTAATACTGGATGTGAAAGTACAATGTATAATGCGCTGAAAGATAAGAAGTGATTTAATGTCTACTGCTTTAAATGTTTCGGGTGAATTGGACAATGGGTATTGTAAAGTAATGATAAGCAAAATCCTTATTATTATCTCATAGACGAATGATTCATATACACATGTAGGCAAATGCAAGGTGAAGCAGAAACAGACGATTTAAATTAATCAATGCTCCGATATTTTAGTCGATAATAGTCCGACAGTGGCAACACAAATATTGATGAGTATAGAGGGACATAGAATGGTGTAAAGTTCGTTAGCTTTCTTGAAAATTCCACAAATCAGACAGTTGCAACGTCAGATCAGGTACTCGTAACGTGTAAATGAACACCCAAGAATTTATTTTCAATACGCGCGTTCATTTAAGTCATCATTTTCCAAGTTACTATTATCAAGTGGCAAATCGTTTAATGAATAATTAAACTGAACATTATAATGTCCAGTGTTGCATTGCAAATCGTCTAATAAACTCCTCCACACCCTAATCCGAAATTACTGTATAACTGACTGACCTTCAGCATCTTCTTAAGTATAGGACCCTAAAGTGGATTAAATTTATACCATAAACTAAATGCTAGATATGAAAGTATCTAGCATCATTTCCAATTAGATTGCAATGTAGTAGATATACAGAAAATTCGCCGCAAATTCCGCTAAACATGTACATGTACATGTTATCTCCACTATACCGTATCATCAATTCCACTTGATGAAATAACAAAACCATCAACTAGCATCACCTTACAGCAACATTTTTTAAGAAGGTATAATGCAAGCCTTCTCTCTACCGAAGTTAAGTGATTAATTTTGCGACTGAATAAGATGTTCGGGCACAGCGGGAGACTAATTACCGAACTATTAAAGGCAATTTTGTAATCTTAAAATAATATAATAAAACTAGAATATTACTTGGGCAAGAAATGTTGGTGAAGGGTGCATGATTAATACGAATAATCTATAAGGTATCAACGAAGTAGAAAAACAACTGCAAGTGCCATATTGAGAACACAGAGACATTAGGGCGCTTTTCTTTTTCTAGAAATTCAATTAAAATTGCAGGTGCGCTCCAGATGGTGTCTAATGCGTCTAAATCTTTATAAAATAGCGCAGCAATCGCGTCACAAAAATATGCCAGCAAACAAATGAAATGTAAATTACTGTCCCAAAATCCGCGGGGTGCGCAGCATGTTGGTAGATCTTTCGCAAAAAATGCTTCAAGAAATTGTCTTTGAAAAGATTATCATGCTCAGATTGTTCGTCATGTAAACGTCACTCAAGCGCATATCGACAACACTGCATTTGTACATCTGCATGAGTAAGGTAATACTATTTATGAATGCAGTTTGATGAAAACTTGTCATTTTTTAAGTCCTTCTTAAAGTGTCTTATACGAACTTCTTTAAAGTTCTAACCACCCTATTCAGCTTGGTCAAGGCATTTTAAAACTAAAATTTACGACGATGTTGCATTTAGAAGATTTTTGAGTGCCATCACAATGATTTTGCTTAAGGAAATGAAATTATATTAAATTAAATCGAATATGACAAGCAAACTTTAAGTACTTTCTATCAATCTCTGCTCGCAATACCCTTAGGAAAAACTGAAGCTACACGTAGCATTTTGGATGGATAAAAAATAGAAACCGCCGCAAACAAGATCAAAATTAAGTTTTTGCCCTTAAAGCATTATGCGAGAATTAGCCTTTTCTATAGTTCATCAATGTCAAGTTTATTTGGAGAAATAATGGGGTTAATTAAAGATAAAGGTAACATTTCCTCATACTGATTTGGACAATACTGTTATCATTACGAAACAAGAATTGTTTTCGTTAATCCCAAGGAGTTGTAATTTTTCAAGCCTGTACAATGTACATGTATGAGGCCATGTTGGAGGAAAACAAGGTTACGAAATGGCCCATTAAACTTGAAGGTGATGAAAAATGGCCCATTAAACTTGAAGGTGATGAAAGATGCCATTATACCTTGACGTCACGTCGTCATCCTCTATCAACATGTATACAATATATAGAGTCGCTATACATTGTAGATGCCGTTCTTAACGGGTGGGATCTTGTTTACAAATCGAATACAAGTTCGTCGAAAAAAAAGAAAAAAAACCACACCAATAATTTTCTCACATGAATAATGCCGCCACTGTATGTTAATTTGTATTATTTTAATGTCATAAAATAAAATTTTAATTATTCGTAAAAAAACTGTACCATCATAATGATTTTTTTAATTGTACTTTGTTACTTATCTATCTTAGAGTGCCAAATAATGAACCTGACACATGTACGTAAAGATAGGCGTAAAGATGTCTAAATTTACGAGCTTATAAATCCTGTGAACTTGTACTTTCATCCCATAAATACGCATGAACTGTTATGCAAACAGCTTCACGTGCCCACCCTTGTGAATGCAAATATATGCTGAACAGGTTGAAAATTTACGCTTAGAACGCTCTTTTAAATCTGTATTTACATGTAAGAGCTACGCCATACCTCCATACAGAGCGAGAATTAGAAAAGCCCATAAAACTGATTTGTGATTCCAGCCTAATATGTTGCAATACTTTACATTGACATGCACGGAATTTTCAAGATCCATGTTACAGGCAATACCTATAAACCCATTCACAAAAATAAGAGAAACAAATTTTACTCTAAACGAAACATTCTGGATTAGCATCGCACACAATATCTCACACATTTAGAAACCAATAATTGCATACGGAGACAGCAAATACCCCGCAAGATGCATGTGAAAAATTTCGTTTATTCGAGGTGCCTTCTCTCGTAGAATCAAATATGATCAATTGAAAGAGATGACTGCCTTGATCAAACCGAAATGGAGGGATTAGCATAAAGTTCACAAATTTGATTCCGTATACTTTTTCATCCGCTCGAATGCAGCGGATTGAAAAGCAAGTACAGTATCGAGTTCATAATGAAAACGACAGATTTCCATCGAAATTTGGTGGCTGTACACCCTCATGCCGATTCAAAAATATTAGGTTCTCATATTAGGTTCTCAGTATTTACCCACTTAAATGCACGGATGAGTGCGCCCAGAATAAAACATTCATGCTAATATTAACAGATGATATTTACTTTAAAAGTACACCAATTTATAATAAAATCGAACTTACTATTAATAAAAAAAGCCAGGGGAATTTGATGAAACAGGTGCAGGTACGCGATAAGGAAATTGCGTTCAAAGCCTCTCGTAAATTGAAAATTGTGTCTGGCTTTTTGAAACAATATTATTTGCATGAAACCTATTTGCGTACAAAATAGACCTATGCAATTTGTTATAGTAACCATGTACGCTTCGAAAAATTCGAAAAAATAGCTTGCAAATCATGCCTGTTTCTGGATATGCAAATTAATTGTAACTTAGAACGCCACAATATTCGCAAGTAAGCACTACAAATGTTATGCAGATGTTACATAATATATATCTAAAGTTGCCATTAGAAAGTAAAATAAAACCGAGAAAACATGCTACAGATAGCTACATGTATTTTCCAAGTATCTAGTGTAGGTTAATTCCAATTCGATTGTCACTGCCATGAATGTACTACACATGTACACTATACTTACAATATATCTAAACACTACATATCTTCAGTGAAACGTGTTCGATATTGTTTGCATTGCGGACACTACAGTAGTGAGTGCTGTGTATCATAATACATTTTTGACGCCAAAAAATATATTTTCCATACAAATGCATTTTATGTACGTTAACACAAACAGAAGAAAATTATAACGAAGTGATGGCTTATTTAATCTCGAGCCATATATTTTATGTGAAGATATTATCCGCTCAAAGTCTACACAAAATCTCGTAAAATACCCATTCAGGCAGAAGCTTATAGTTAATCTTTTGTAGAGGTGCACCCATTCACTTCGAGAATTTAATAACGATAGGCCTCGGGAATAACCAAGACGGACTCAACGTAAAAATAACACATTCAATCTGCTTATTAAATATTCTGTCTAAACAATGCCGCAAATATCTATTGGTCCTTAGGCCTGCTTTATTTTTGTATAGTATGTACATGTATGTTGAGAAAGAATGCAAAATTCTTCTTGAACGGGAACACAATGTTTACACAGGGTGATGTGAACTTACAACATGTTTGTTTCTTTGATAAATAACTTAAGGCACATTATAATCAATTGTTTATGAAATTTTGCAAACCATGTTTTATTTCAGGGCAGGCCATAAAGCAAAATTTCAATTCTGAATTGAAAGCTAAGTTACGGTGGTGAGATGTATAGTAATTTAAAAAATTGATTTTTGTCATTTCCTGTTGATACGTAAAAGATATTTAGCAAATATTTTCGATCATCTTCTTATGCAAATACCGTTTAAGCTTTTCATGGAAAATTTTACGAAGGTTCAACATTCAAATGCAAAAATAAGCCAAGGAATAGAAACTATACACGTATATGAATTACTACATCAGCAGCACACTAACAAAACATCGCGATCCAATTTAGGTGAATAAATAGTCTGAATAAATAATGACGTCTGTCCACTTGATCAACATTCTGTTCAACCATAGTATGCTTCGAATGCGTGATACTGTTTGGGTAAATATCGACCAAAAAATCCTCGAAGTAAAATGCAGTAAGTCGTATTCAATTTATATAGTAAAATTGGATAAACCAATTTCATAGAAAATATTCAAAGTCTGAACCTATTCAACCAATGACAAGTCAAATACACCGAGTCCTAAAAACTTTTTATTGGAGATAACTTCAGATAACCTGATTCCATGCAGAGGTTTTTGAATCACCAACGTGTAAATAAATAATACTAAAAAGAAATTGCCATTAGAAGTTTTGCTTTTTCACTGCCGTCTCTTGAAGAATTTTCTCAAAACCAATACAGAATCCAAAATTTCTGCAAAAACATACTTAACAATTGCAGAAACTTTGACATTTACATGCACTAGCGCTTAATAAACTAAAAATAGACTACCAAGGATTTAGAAAGATATTACTTTTTTATTTTAAACTACATTTAAAACTCAGCTTTAAAACTATCTTTCACCTTTAAAAACTTTCAACAACAGAAAAGTTTGTAACACCTGCTATCCTATACATAAAAACTGATCTAACTGTTATCCTAAAATAATGTATCCATTATTTTCATACCTAGAAACAGAAGAACATTCCCAGAGCATCAATTTAATTCAATTCTTGGTGCGCGCCTATAATTTCATCGGTATACATGAACCGTATCTGCATAACTCATTCATTTGTAAGTTATTTTCTGAACAATTTCTAATTCAGGGAAAATTGCAACCATTTCATCAAGACATATCGATTTCATATAAAACGCTAGAAGCTGGCGTATTTACAATGAAACATACATATATCAAAATATTTTGATTTAGCTATGCCGTTACTAAAAGACAATTTTTTCCATTAACGTTCTACAGAATACCAATGGTTATACTTAAAGTGGCTATATAGCTAACAGGCATTAAGTTTTAATTTAAGACGGGAGGACAGCGAAGTGGAATGAAAGCAGAGGAATCAAATGATGACAGCAAAAGACATTTTTTAACGAATAGCAACACACATAATTCGCCACGGAGTTCTGAATCAAATTTACTTGTAACTTGTGAAGCAGAACATACAGCCTTAATTAAATTTAGTAGCCTAAGGGGTTATTTCTTTTTCGAAGTTCCACAGTAGCTGTTCTGAATCATTTATGGCGAATATGTCATAACAATAATAAAGAGAAAATAGTAGTTTGTTCTCGGTATAATATCGATGCCATGCAATGCCATCAGACCACGAATCCACTTACAATAAAAGTTGAGCACATTACTGACGAAAAAAAAAAAAAGAATTCACAGAATCAATATCGGTTGTATAACTTTCTGCTTTAGGAAACTTCCATAGGATTGCAAACATTAATAATGATAAAAACTATTTATTGCTCTGGCAATGACTGAGTCCAAATACCTTAAAATCTGACTATTCACAACACATCGCCTTTTAAAATCCAATTTTAAGAATCGATATACAGTACCACTCTGAGTAAGAGAATTTTAGAATACAACTTTAACGATCAACTAATGCTGTGCAGTATTTTCCCTTCACCACTTTAAATTTGTATTAGGTTATAGGAGATGTGCTTATCCGTTGGCCTGGATGACATTCAATAATTTTAATGCCGCCTATTTGAAATTATAGCTCAAAATTATGCAATATAAAATTGATACAAGGGCATTCAGTTATAATATCGCCACATGCTGCAAGTGCAAGATGACAGTATACAGTTAGGATGATAAGAAGGCGATAAAAGTGCACGGCAATCAGGGTGGATATTATATACATGAACGCTAAAACGAAAGTTCAGAACTTTTTTAAATGGTTTTCGTGAGTAAATCTTTAATATCAACATTGAACTTCGGATATAATTAAAGTATTTCCTTTAGATAGAAAATGTCATATAAATTGCTTATCCATATAATGGGAGAAGAAACAATCATTAAAGCATGCCTTTGATTATTTTTCATAAGCATGCCTTGTTCATAAAATCTTATAACATTAAGCATATCATTATTAATGTCGAGCATTACGTGTTTGTAATATTACATTTTCCATTGTTTTCTTTAAAAATATTATTTAATCGCAGTTTCTTAAAACAAACAGCAATAATAATTTTAATATGTTTATGCAAACAATTATATTTCTATACAAACGTGAATTGTTTGTTTGTTTGTTTGTGGAATTTTTAACGTTGGCCTATTTTCGCACCTATTGGGCCCATCACCAACGCC
>JAQGAF010005278.1:0-12351 GCA_034687865.1 Kryphioiulus occultus | reverse complement strand
AAACCTTAAAGAAACCATCGTAGGTATCTTTTCCAAGGTTGCAAATCGTGTATACCAATAATACACCATAAAAATACTTTGAAACCTACTGGATACTAGAAATTAACCATAGTTATACCTACAAAAGGGATGATACCACAGTAATGTCCTAGGACTAATCCCACACACAATTCTGATCAATGAAGACGCCTACTTTAAATTTAACATTCTCATCGTTTCGAAGCTATGTGCATTTGCCTTCACCGTTGAACGATACAAACTGGCACACTTGGGTTGTAACTTGTTTACGAATCGCCAACGTCCAATTAGACACTTCCCAAAATGTCATGAAGGTAAAGGCCATGACGCGGACCTAGATAGATGCAAAATGCGATTAGCAGTCCACAATTAGGCTATGCCAGATTTCACCGATGCGGGTGATAACTTTCACTGAATTCGACTTGAATGCAATCGATCAACCAGCGATTGCCAATCCGTCTTGCCCATGAATTCTATCTTCGATTTTCAATTCTTTTTGTTCGCACTCTATTGTGTGCTCACTGCTCAGGAATGAGGTTTGTAGGATTTTCTGTGGGTGAAATCGTATTTAAAACTCGCTTTCGCTACCACGTGTCGTTCCAGAGAGACATATTCGAGTCAGCAAGGGAGAAAATGGCGCTAAAGGGTTTTTTCCCTGCCCGCCATTGTTTCGTTTTGCACGCCAGTCGAGCACTTTGCTGTCGCCAGCATGGGGTCTTCCGCCTAACGGCGTTTAACGGCATTTAGATGAGGGATCAGACAATGGTTTGAATGCGGAAAATCTCTCATGGTGGTTATCCTTAGGTCAACTGGATGGACTACTTGCATTTTGGGCTGTCATATCACCTTTTTAGGTTCTTGTTTTTCTGCTGGGATACCCCATAGTGCGGTGCGGTTAACACCGTGTAAATTGACGGAAAACGCCCAGAAATGTTTATCTCGAATAATTCTGCCCTGGCATAATTCGAAATTTCGGATGCCATTGCTTTGATTGTCCACTCTTTACTTCCTCAATGCTGGACAAGCAGAACAAGGGTCAGAATCCCCTCCGACTATGAGAATGTCCGCATTATTGGTGCATGCCGGACATCTCTTTGGACTTGGTGTCACCATGGAGAAGACATGCATTTCCGGTTTGGGCTGGAATGCCAGCAACAGCTGACTTCCGGGTAGTGTTATCCCCAAATTCCCACAAAATTCATGGTTCAAGTATTATGTCATCATCTTTGTTGAGAAGGAATTTTTGACCAAATGATGATTGCCATTACAAAAATTTTAAGTGTAATTTTAGTTAATTTCTACTATCTAGTGGTAGCAGGATATTTTAAAGTTATGTTATTGGTATTCAAAATTTACAAACTTGTAAACGAAACCTATGATGGTTTCATTATTTGTTGTTGAAAGGTTTCCTTTATATCCGAAGTATGGCATTGGTTACCAATAGGTTTCCAAAATGTTGTCCACTGTAAGGTATCCCACTGAAGCCCGATCAAATTTATTTGATACCGGTTGAAACGCGTTTCTGATACCACAAAATACAAAAAATACCTATTCTACTATCTACTATTAATTTTTTGTAAAAGTGATTACAGGAAAGAGTGAGATTCAGTCAAGTGATGGTCATTGAAATTTTATAAAATTCGGGTTAAAATCCATCACTTTTCATCATTTGTGGTCACATTTTTAGACAATAATTGAAAAAATTGATTAATAATTAATGATAGCTGCATCATTTTGGGGATTGGTGTGGGGTTTGACAATTGCGAAAAATTAATGAAATGGATCAAACTCTGTATTTTATGAAGTATTGAAGAAACGTCCTGTATTGACTTTCAGTACCCGGGGTTAAATGTCAGAAAAAAACTGCGCTTCAGAAACAACTCCTGTTATCTTCGTCAGTACATTTCACCAATATTCTTGATGGGAATGTGTCTGTAAAGTTAGGAAATTCATGTGTCCTGTCATATTCTCTTCCGGTCATGCAAAGAATGTTCTCAATGAAAACAATGTGATTGAAAAGTTAGGAAATTGCGCATTTTTAGTGTAAAATTAGCCAATTTTACAAAAATCCTAATTATGATTTACCCATGATGCAGTGTGAATAGGCGATAAGCAAGCTCGTGCAGCAGTACTTCCGGTTACCCATCCTACAAAAATTTCCTGATCCCCGTGTTAAATTGGTATTCATCAAATTTTACCACTATTCTAATGCGGTCATTCTAAGAAACTTTTTCAAATCAGCATTCTAGCTCACATTGGAACGATAACGATGTGTCATTGGATGCCTCTGGGGCCTGATTGGAATGCAAAATAAATTGTAATATGACAATAAAGGAAATTATTGACTATATTTAAAACACTCAGTAGTTGCACTATTTACATATATGAAATCTTATTAAAACATTTATCCCATTTATCAGGTTGATGAGTTATTCAAAATTCAGCCCAGGTGATCACTTATCAGTCAAAATTTAAATTAGGGAATATAGGTCCTAGTGCGACAACACTTAATTGGGGAATACGTGCATAGTGGGCCAATTAAGTTCAGCAAAAATTTCAAACAAAACGTTCATTATAATGCATAAATCAGCAAAATCGATTTACCGGATCAGTAAGTGTAACTCTTTGGGTTCTAAAAACTCCATCAAAAGCTTGGTGTATTCAGAGCGTTAAGTCGTGCCAAATAACCACACGTGGATATTTATAAGCAGTTTTTTGAAAACCGTTAAGCTTCTCTGCAAAGTATAACAATTGACTAATACAAATTGAAGATTAATTCTATTTTAATAAATGCAGTTTCGACCGCCATCAACATTCAGCGGTGCACTCTGATTAATTTTCTCTTTTGTCTAATTATCTACAGATACTACCGAATAGACAATTGTGTGTAGGGAATCTATACTATCCAAGGCATACTTTCGTCAAATATGTAATAAAAAGCTGCACAGCAATTTCTTTTACATGCATGGCTTAGTAAAACGACACAAATTAGATTCACGGAAATATAGGTTTTGCAAAATTTAATTAAGAACAATTTAATAAATTTCTTGAGCTACGTTTTTTCCTACTAAAGTGTTGATTAGTAACGGGCGTAGAATAACTACATTTCAACGCGCTGCCCATAATGCATTGCACCAGGAAGTTTCCACGTTTTTGCACACATGTCTTCTTTTGGAAATGGGACATACCAAGCGCATGTGTAATGTAGAAATGACTTATATGTACATGTGTACGGTATTGTGAATGTGTAAATGCACAAGGTTTGTCTATAAATCATGATAAATACAGTGAGCTTAATTGCAACGTGATATACGGTAGGTGCTAATTCTCATGTACAAAACAAAGTTAAAAACGTTAATGTCATTAATGTTGACTACAAATGCTTTGGAAAACTACAAAAACATAAAATATTTCCGTGATATATCTTATGGAGGATGCCTATGATCATGTGCTAATTCTCACGTGGAAAACAATGTTAATAATATTAATGACATCTATATTGACTACAAATGCTTTGAAAAACTACAAAAACATAACAAAATTTCGTATTATATCTTATGGCGGATGCCTATGATTATGTCTTCTAAATATTACGTAGATTTTAAAGTAGCCTACATGTACATGTAATTTGAAATCAAAATGTGTTGTTGTTGAGAAATCGAACTAAGGCATGCGAAAAAGCTAGTGCTCTGTAAAATAAATTCAGCAATTTACACAAATATTATAGTTTATACGCGAAAAATACACGTAATTTATAGTTTATATGCGAAAAATACACGTAATTTATAGTTTATACGCGAAAAATACACGTGATTTTTAAGTATATAACATAACCGTAATTGTAACATGACTTACATTAGGTGCCGATTCTCATGCAGTAAAATGTTTGACATGTTAATGACATCAGTAATGACTTTATTGACTCCCAAATGCTTCGGAAAACTCCAAATATTTAAAAAAAACTGTGTGTTACATCCTAGGGGGATGTCCATGTTCATGTTTTCTTAATATAAAGCATTTTAAAAATAATTTGAAATCAAAATGTGTTCTTGGTGAGAAATCGAACCAAACCATGGGAGAAATGAAATGTAATAAGCTTATTCGCTGTGAAATAAATTCACCAATTTACACAAATATTATATGCGTAAAATACACGTGATTTAGGTAACCAACATAGGCGTACTTGTAACATGACTAACATTAGGTGTTGATTCTTGTGAGACCATTTTTATGCCAAATGGTCTCACAATTCTCATGCAGAAAATGGTTTTACATGTTAATGACATCAATAACGACTATCATTGACTCCAAATGCATCGGATAACTCCAAATATATAACACATTTTTAGTTAAATCCTATGGAGGATGTCCATTTTCATGTTTACTTAATATCACGTATTTTTGAAAGTAATTTGAAATCAAAATGTATTCTTGGTGAGAAATCGAACCAAGCCATGCGAAAAAATGAATTGTAATAAGCTAGTGCTCTGTGAAATAAATTCAGCAATTTGCGCAAAAATATCATATGTGAAAAATTGGTCACATTTCCCGTACATTGACCTACATATGCTTGAAAATGGCAGCAGATGCACCAAGAGAACCTGGTAATGGTAACGCTTCACGGCATTCTCTCACAGATCCAAAAGTAGTTTCTTTTCAACCTGCCTCAAAATGGTCGGATAACACGAGATCTTGGCAAAATATGAGTGGACGAAATTCAAGACAAAAAATGTAGAGAGAACATTCCCATGCTAGCAAATGTACGATTTATCGCATAAATCAACCCTTGGTAAAATGGCATTGTTATTGTACCGTTAGGAAATTTCAGCTATGAGATCCTTGATATGAAAAAGGATTACTTAAAGGTGCAATTTGTATCCTTTGTTAGGCTTTTACCTTGGTGGTTTTTCTTTAAAATAGAGGTTCGATACCTTTTTATTTACTCAAAAAGTGGCTTTTGAGTGCAGCCATGTTACCGAATTTACAAAACCTTGCATTCGCCCTGAATCCATTTTATCTGCGAGAAAACTATGTCAATGAATGTTCATGTATAGAACATATTATACTGTATCGCCATGTACAGGGTGTCCTAAAGAGTTAAATTGTCAAATTGTATTGAGTTGTTGGTCGCATCACCACTGGCAGTAAAGTCGAACCCAAATGATTTGTGGAAATAAATAGAAGCGCGATTGTTTTGCCACAAAATGACACCTCAACCGATTCTGTACGCCTTCTGGATACTTTTCTAGACACTTTTAAAGTTGTAAAGTCACTGTAGGAAACCCTGTATATTTATGCATTATGATTTGTCATTCAAACGAGATTGTGATAAGAGGTGACATATCGGAACAACGAGTGTCTGGTAAGAATTCTGATACTTTTGCAGAGTGGAAAAGAAGTCCTAATGCCCTAAATATTAGTGCAAAACTAAGTGGAAAGCATAAGTTGCCCTTTTAGAAAAATTGTACACGAATAGTTTTATTCTTTTATTACATGTAAAGTTGAATAACGAATGCATTCTGAAAAATTACATTTTTAGAAAAACAACTTCTGCAATATTTTACTATAAAAAAGACCAGAAAAGCCCTAAATTTGAAAACTTAGAATATATATTTGCCAACCAGCTTTTGGCAACATTAATGGCTAAAGTTATGTGAATTTGCATAAATTTCGGCATACGTGTAACTGTCATACCGTACTGTATATGTCGTACACTGTAGGCCACTGAATACACAGTAAATAGACAAATTTTTAGAAGAAAAAAACGTCCACAATATTTTAATGTAAAAATACCAGATTAGTCATAACTTGCAAAACTTGGAATCTACTTGCCAACCAGCTTTTGGTAACATGGATTGCTAAAATTGTGACTTTGCATAAAATTCATACGTTTAACTTGTATCACGTACTGTAAACGTCCTCCTCTGTACACAATGTACACAGTAAATACCCAAAGTTACAGATTTTTTGAAAATATTTCTTCGAATTGTACATGGGAATGGTGTTAGAGAAATTGATAACATTGTCTTAAAAGTACTTTATGGCGACCACATAGTGTCATGGTTTATCATTGGTAATATGGTACAGATAACATGGACCTACTTATGCTGTGAACCATTTCGGCAAAATTTCAAATTTCGTTTTTGCATATCTTTTCGTGTGTTTCCATTGATGACTTTGTTGCTTTAAATCTGATAGCATGAATGGCGATTGATTATGCATCAAATTGACAATAATGAAAATATTAGGTTATGGAAGCCTGATATTCAAATATCAAAATTGCCCACACCCTGCATCTAGTGATTGACCATTGCGATTTTGGGGTATAAATACAAGGAACAACAAGAATTTAGCGGATTAAGTTAAGTTGAATGGAACTTTTTTGGTGAGTTTACATTGTTTACCTCCTCAGCAATGCTTATATAAGCCAGAATTTGATGAATTCAAGCGGGCCAGTAGGCTCTTTGTTCCAAATCAGTGGTTCAGTGACGGGGACTTCCATTACTTATTATGAAATCAGACCTAGTTAAGAATGGATGTGAGAAATACCCGTCACCCCAAACAACACTGCTCAATTCAAACTGCGATAAGACGAAAAAACTATGTGAAACCTTTTCAATGGCCACACGTTTATTTCGTTTGAAACACAACTTATTTCCGACAAAAACTTCCATTAATTTGGATTTGTCTCGAATCGCACTTTAATAAGATCTAATGACTTTTCGATATGTGTTTCAATGTGTCTTTTGTGCAAATGTTCTGACCTACATCGTGTGCGGACCTCTATACTTGGCGATATAATTTAATCAGCTGACCAAAAAATGTTAATGGCAGAAAAACGCCTTGTTCGATCCGGATTCTTTGTTTGATTTCCGATAAGGAATTAATTTACATAACAGTTTAATTGCGGAAAATGTGGTTGTTATGCCGCTCGGGTGCAGTTTTTTTTTCTCAAATTTGTCATGGTAAAACAGGTCCGCTTAAGAGGAACTTATTGCGATGTTTCGCGTCTAACCTAGTGATTCGACATAGGTGTTTACGAGACAAGTGAATAGTTATATACATAGTAGAACATAGTTTTTTTCCTAACCTTTCAAGACATATCAGTGTCAACCGTTGTTAGCAGTTTGTTCAGAGCACTAACTATATACCTTTTGATAATGTGTGCATCGATTTACAGTAATGTATTTGTAAATGTATTTTACAATGCATTGCTCAATTTTTTGCAAATAACGTTTTGAAGATATACAACTGTTAAAGTGATCCAAGACCTTGTACCATCAATGTTAAATTTCCAGAATCCTGTGCAAACCGATGAAAGTTGAAACAAATTAACTTGCCAGTTATTTCGCATTAGATACTTACGGGACTGATTGCTCGAATTATTGTTTACACATTCTGTTCATTTTTTAGTTCAGTTTTAGTTTTGACCCCTTGGTGGCAGATTTTGTCCTTCCTGGACAGTGTAATAGAAAAAACATTCTACCCTGGACAATGTAAAACAACATTTCGAGCAAGTGGGCCATTATCAATGCAATGGTAAATAACTGCGTGGTGATTTTTTTTTAAATCATCTGTTTGCTGAGGACTTAATTCTGAACATTTAACCTTACATGTAAATGGTTTATCCCACACATGACGGCATAAATGTGAACTGGCTCTCAAATCAACCGTTTATTTAAACTATATAGTATCCATGTACGTTTTCTAATTTTTCAACAAATTATTTAAATGTATATACGGACATGAGATATATTATTTGGTGTTCATAAAACGAATCATGTAGGTACTCATAATTTATGTGGGTTTAGAAGGCTTGGTTTAGCCATTTCGTATACGCGATACATTACAGAAATATTATTCTGATCTGACATACTGTATTTAACGTATGTGTCATCTTTATGAAATTCCCCAATACGCTGTATTGCTGTTTTACAAATATTTTCCCGATGTGACATACTGTATAACGTATGTCATCTTAAATTTTTTGAAAACTGTATTGTGTCTTTTTAAAGACGTACGACTCTGCATAATTCTTTGACTGTTCCCATTACACTTATCAGCATGTGTTATGTTTCGCATTTATATACAGGTGCATATACACCAAATATTCAGTCGAATTGACCCATGTGAATATAATGAATAGTTATTTCAACAAGGTATAAATATTATTTTCAATAAAATCCTTCACTTCCGGAAACTTGTATAATCGTTTGGAACAAATTTTCCCATGGATTTTAGGAAATTCAGTCTTCCGAATTGCAGGTTTTAGAAAACACATAAGGAAATTCACATGGCAAACAGTTTACAATATTCTTATAAAATATGTACGGAATTTTCACTATAGCTGTTTACATAAAGCAGTCACATTGAATTAAAAGATCCAATTATATTGTAGCTCTTTACTTCAATTTACTTCACATTTAGTATGCTACTGTATTTTACATTACATCAATTTATGTTTGGTCAACCGTATAAGTTTTTTTTTGAAACCCTTTATGAACTTTTACGAACGTCACATTTTTTTCATTAAAAAGTTCACTACGAAAATTGGCATCATTATTTCTAATGGTGAGTAATTTACTTTTTTCGACAAATATTTGATCAAAATAATTACCCGCTTCATTTCACTTTCATGAAAAACTGGCTGCGAAATTCACACATCTATATAATTATTGCGATTAGAAATAAATTTCATTCCCAGAACTTTAGCTTATACGTGCAGGCCTAATAGGGACTGATTACTTTAAACTTTCTTGTTAAACAGTAAAATTATGAGAAACTAGCTCGGAGGGCACGATCGAGACTTCACTACTTTTCCTTTGTTCAGAAATTTTTTTTCAATGCCTACTACATGTGTAACTTTAAATAAACCAGAGAATTTGACATAATTTTATCAATTTCAAAAAGTTGGGTGTGCTCGTAAGACACGTGCATGACATATTACCACTTGATACGCTAATTAAATTCATCAACTATCTAACCCGGTATATGGAAATTGCAGGAAGAATTCTGTGTTCATTAGGTGGTCTTTCAAAAAGATCTTCAAAATTTGTATTTAAATTACTCACGGCATCAGTGATGCCATGTGGTGGTGTGGGGGGGGGGATATACCCAGATGAAGATTACCCAAATCCCTGAATCAGTTGAACCCGGAATAGGGCGATGACATAATGTGCTTTTGTAATTTGTACATTTTTTGACATTATTTTATGAAAAATAATTAAGATTTCCATCTACAGTTTATTGTATTAATACGTCTTCAGTACCTTGTATTTTTTAATTTGTGTTGGGTTTCATTGGGATTAAAGTTATTGTTGACATTATTTATGAAAAAATATGGTTTACCCATTGCTGTCTCAATAATATGATTTAAATATAGTTATTTCTCAATTTTTCCATGGGTTTAACATTATATTAAGAAATGAAATATAGTTTTCCTCATAAAATGTTCGACGGGTTTGACCGGGAACATTGTTATCATTAACCTTATTTTATGAAAAAAGTTTTTCTACTAAAATATTGCCTCAATATCTTCGCTATCTTGTAATCTTTGAATTATTAGAAAAGTTTGATAGGGATGATGGTTTAACATTGATTTCTGAATAAAATATGGTTTCCTATTATCGACTCAATATATTTAAATTTTTTTAATATTTCGAAGGGTTCGACAGGAAACATTGTCAGTATTAACATTATTTAAGCATAAATTAAGGTTTTCCAAATCCCCTTGGTCAAAAATATGGTTTTTCAAGGGTTCAACAGGGAACAATGTTATTATTAACATTAGTTTAAGAAATCAAATATGGTTTTCCTATTGTCTCGATAACATGTCTTCGGTATACATAGTTTTTTAATTGTTCAAAGGGTTCGACAGAGAACATTGTTATCATTAGCATTATTTTATGAAAAAATTATTTTCTACTACAATATTGCCTCAATGTCTTCGATATTTCGTAATGTTTAATTTCTGAAATAAGGATGATTTCCTATATATTATCATCTTGATAATGTTGTCGATATATTTTGATTTTTCGAAGGATTCGACAGGGAACAATTTTAGTATCAACACTATTTTACGCAAAAATTAACTTTTTCCAAGTATTGTCTCATTCATCTTGAGCATTCGTTCACATTGCTAAACGTTTATCTAGGAAATATCGTTGATATTATTGTCATTATTGTAAGAAAAATAATTTCCTCGAGCTCATTTTGAAGCTTCCGAATTCGCAAATTGGGTCTTTAACATTGATTTCTGAAATACGTATGGTTTTCAATTATCTTCTCGATAAAGCCATCGTTAAATTTGCATTTTTGAATTTTTCGAAGGGTGTGACAGGGAACATGGTTAGTTTTTATCATAAATTTATGCAAAAACTAATGCTTTCCAAATATTGTCAAAACATTTTAAGCCTTCCTTCGCAGAGTGGAAGTTTGATTTTTTTTGCTATTGCTGTTATTATATCACTATTGTAAGAAAATTAATTTCCTCAAGCACACTAAAATACGTATGGTGTTCTATTATAGTCTCGATAAAGCGTTCGATATATATACATTGTTAGCATTAACATTATTTTATGCAAAAATTAACGTTTCCCAGCTAATGTCTATAAATTTTGAGCCTTAGTTCACAGCATGCAAGTTCAAGTTCTGTTGGTAAACCTTAATTTAATGAACATGGTTAATGTCACCATTTTATCGTTTTAAGAAAAATTAGTTTTCAACGATTTTCTCACTCATTTCGCAGCTTAAAATTCCACTTTCGCAAATTGCCTTCATTACCGGCCATGTGCAGTTTACCTGAAAAAGGGTTTCCCAAAAATAATGACGGACAATATACTGAACTCACCTTGTCCCCAGGCCAGGGGCAGCAGAAGCATGGAGCAAATGAGCACCCCGCTAGTTCCCCAGTGCGGTGCCATCGCAATATACTGACGAAAATGGAGTTTTTGAACGACAAATGCGACTCAGTCGCGGTTGAACATGGCGCGAAAATGTAGCACAAGCGCACTCGTAAATCCCTATCTGTCCACCTGAGTCGTTTGGCGTCAATAAATCAACTGCAATTAGTGCGTTGCTGCAACAGGTTGTCCGCGACGGTGGCGCCCTCACGTTTTCACGTTTTTCGCCTGCAACAAGCGAGGCTCCTGCAGAGGTGAGTTAAATGTGCTCCGAATAGTGCGGCCACCAGGCATCGAGTGAGGTAGGAAACGCCAAAAAGTAGGCAAGGCAAACTTCTCCGTACCCTTTTTTTGCCAAAACAGCTGGAGCGCTACGAGACCTGTTTGTTTGTCCGCCATTCCTCCCATGTGGAGCATGACATCTCGGGCAACAACAAACATTACCCCTTCGCGGTGCCAGGGGATGGGTCTACTGCTGGCCGCTAACGATTTCCGAAGTCTTGAAGCGTCAAGCGGACAAGCGCTGCCCAATTCAAAATGGCGGCCGGCTCGAGCAACTCCAATTAACGTGTCTGGACGCGTTATGACGCTAATGAGCCACGTGCTCGCCTAAATCGTTTTGTTGCGTTTCGCTGCTTCGATGGCGGATGGTAAACGTTGACTTCCTTGAAGATGTCCATCAATCCCTTGCACCTCATGCAGGAAAATCTGCATTCTTTTGCGAATGTGATACATGTCAGTAATGCATTACAGACAGGTAGTTTCAATTCAACTCAGTACCCTACTGTCTAGAAATTACTACCGTGTGGTAGGGGGGTGTAGTCCATCAATTGAATTTCTTAAAGCTTAAGGCTATCCTTTGGAGGAGAATTCCAACGTCGAATAACGCACTTTTAGTGGGTTTTGTTTTTATCTTGTTAAAATTTGAAAATGTTAATGGTTTACATTTCTAAGACATATTACATGAATGTCAATTAAATGTGCTCTATTACACAGTTAGAATTTTAAAAATTCCAATTTTTTCTATTTAATTCAACTCGGAACCCTACAATCAGTAAGTGAATACCGTGCGGTATGGGGTGTAGTCCATCAATCCAATCTAATCGGCAGTTACCACCGCATTAGGATTGTAACTATCGTCATTGTAAAATTGAAATGCTTGAAGCTTAAGGCTTTCTTTCGGAAGAGAATTCCAACGTCTGATTACATGCAAAAATAAGACCAATACAGTAGAGCCTCTGTAAGTTGACCACCAAGGGACTGCCACAAACTGGTCAACATATGGAACGAGGCTTCTACTGACACATGATTTTAATTCCGTGAAATATATGTGCTGCATGTACTTAATTATACAATCATCATTCATGAATAATCTTATTAAAACGTTCATAATACAGTACCAGTATTGCTGATGTTCTGCAAATTTATCCAG
>JAQGAF010005277.1:0-12351 GCA_034687865.1 Kryphioiulus occultus | reverse complement strand
TTCTGGGATGTTATGCTATGGTTATGCACAAAGCAAAGGTTGAAACCGGCTTTGCCACGCCCATTTTTCGTCATTTTTAACGCAGAAACGTCACATCCACGTCACAGATCATTTATCGACGTTAACAAGACAGTGTTGGAGCCTTTAAACGTCATAGGTCCTTGTCACTTGTGGGCCTACTGCATGCAGCAGGGTTCCCACTGCCCTCTGCCTTTCCAAGGTTTTCCAGGATTGAATTTTTGTTTTTCCCTGACCATTAGTTTTCCCATCGACCAATATACATTTTAGTTTGGCAAATTTCGATACCGTCATAATGATGCTAAATAGAAGGTTCAATCTGCCATATTGGGGGTTTCTTTCTTTGTAAAAAGGGCAACTTCACCTAAAAACCACGGTACGTCACACGCCATAATCCCCAGACTTATTCATAAATTTTCAGAATTCCCCGGACTTTCCCAAGTTTCGAGAAGACCCTGATGCAAAAGAAGAAATTCTATAAAAACAACCGCATATCTTCTCTTTATGTTCCACTTTCCGCATACTCGTTATGTTACGTCGTTCTAAAATATATGCGTTGTTCAAAAAGTAGGGATAATGTGAGAGGTACCGCCATGCTGCACATCGAAATTTGAATTCGCATTAATAGGCATACAGTATGTCGATGCTCGTGGCAGCCACACTGTCTTAATGTGAAATAAATCCAATCACACGTTTCGTTGGGTTAACAGGAGGAAATTGCGATTTTAAGCAGGAAATTTCAAAGTTGGAAAATTTCCTGCGCCAAGAAGTGTCTCCAATTTACTTGTTCTGTTCGATTCCGAATGATGCGTTTAATATTACAGATGAAATCTCCATGCACACCTCGAGTTTACAGCTAAAATGCACCCTATCGCGCTAATAACTCAAATAGTACATGTATTTCACACAGGATTATTATACTGTGTACATGTACTGTACGTGTGTTACATGTTCCACTTGACTGAAAATGTTCCCCTCGGCACCGAGCCTATACGCTTATTCTAAATGGTTGGTGTGGTTGGTATACTGTAATATATGGATGTTTCAAAGGTGAAAAAACGTACAGCTCTTTGAATTATGGTGGCTTATACTGTTTGCGTCATGTTGTTCCTTTTCTTCAGAATTTTGCAGAATTGTGGTCTCTAGGTGCGCCGCTTGGTGTGCCACTTCCGCCATGCATGGGATTACCCATTGTTTTTAAGGGCGAATTTACATGAAATATGTTCTGCATTGCCGAGCACGAAGCAATAATTAAATGCGGAGCTTCATCCCGAAAAATCGTATTTTATTATTTGATACGAGGAAATAAGTCATAAAATAATCATGCAGCCTATTATAATTTGGAGAAAAAATGCACGCCATCAATAACTGCAAATTACAATACTTAATTGCTCGACTCGTTTAATTTTCGATTTTTTTCCTTTTGTTTTTACTGGCCTATATAATTTGCCTCTCCAATTTTGGAGCTCATTTAAAACGTCCGATATACTAGTACAATAACAGGGGATTATAAAATTGTTATTAGGAGCCATTTAAACTGCCTCCAATTTACTTGCCAAAAACATTGGAATATGACGTCCTGTTAAATTACCATAAAATCACAGAGTACAGTCATAACAAGGTTGTTGTTAAAGGTTAGCTCGAGTCCTTACATAAATTATCCGGTTTCAAACTGGACTTGGACCGGTATTAAACTCTAGGGCTGTTTTGCTTTTTTTAAAATCCGCCAAAATGAGTGATACGAGCAAAATTGCACAATCTTATATGCAAATTGCATTGTGTTATACACGCGTGATCCACGTCTTTATCAGGTTTAGCCATATTATATGTAAAACTATTTAAATTACCTGCCATGTTAAAATGGTGTTACTTGACTAGGCCTATGATCATAACGCCTGGCTTTGAACGACGCCATTTTGTTGTATCAACTGTGTACCGTGTGAATCAAATTCCTATTTGTATGCCCACGCGCATCAGAAAGTATTTTGGGAGGTAGTTAAAATTAATTAGATAATTTATAACCGAAATTATACAAACAAGGAATTGGCGGTCTATTTTTGCATATGTGCGTATAGATACAGTACATGTACACAGCAAATATTTACAAAAAGTCGGCACAAATGTAATGTACTAGTAATATGCACGTATTGTAGGCACTGAAGCTAGTAATCGATTGATGCGACTGTTTAATATGGAATCTAATTTCAGATACTGTAAATATACTGAGTTCAAATAATATTATGGAGAAATTAAAACACGGCTGGAGACTCGTGAGAATAAACATAAAATTTTCATCTGAATCATGTAATGCGAGTCACCGCAAACTGCAAAATTTGATTCAGACATTTTGTTCACTTGTTCCTGTCATTAGTTACATGTAAATCGACTTCAAACCTAGCATATAACGTGGGTTTTTCATCGTTGTTGGATACCTTGGGCGAAAATTTCTGAGACGACATTTAAGGTGATGCTATAAAGAAAATGAGAAAAGTATTCGAAAGATTTTCCCCAAAATGACGTTGTCATTCTATCGGCTTACATAAATCGCCGCTAGATGTCGCTATATCAACGTCTTCTATGGCGCTTATGATAAGACGTTCTCTTGAAACAAAGAAAGAACAATCTCATTTCGACGATTCCAACATCCCGCTAAACGGAGTTCTAGAACTGGTTTCTGTGCAGGAAAATCGAGCGCAACGAAGAAACCTAATGGCTTCTTGAAAGACTTTCTGACACCTGAAAAGCGACCCCTGACCAAAACAAAGTGAGAGTGACAGGTAGGTGCGATGCCATTCCGTTTTCTGGTATCGGGATTATTATGGCATTTATACAAAAGTAAATCGCATGAATATTTACGTCGACCCCCCATTCCATTCCATTTTCCCCTCCTAAGACAAAAGCCAAAATCCCCCTCCTGTGTTTCAAATTTTGAAAATGTTAGGCTGCTTGTTCGTGCCATTAGCTATGTGTTGCTGCCAAACCCTGAAATGCGATGCCCACTGAGAGACTCTTTTCAGTCTGTTGGAAGCCACCAGGAGACGTTGCTCTCCTTCTGGCTAAAAAGTGAAGGTCAAGCTCTCTACATCTTTAAAGGAATCACATTTTTGTTTTTGCAAGTTTAAACGCAACTCGTAAGTTTTGGACATGGTGTAACTCTTGTTGCTGGCCACATGTATTCGCTAGCACCCCCAAGATGGCCGTCGTCGTGGAACAAACATGATTGTGATGGGGGGCTGATGTGTCCCATTTCTACAAAACATGAATATTCCATGAAAACTCCAGAACTGGGAGTATGGTCATGCATGCGTGTGATGGCGACCTTTTGGCAAAAAATCACCTATAATTTTCAGGGCGAGCTTCTACGATTTTCACTATTTACAGGTTTGTAGCCGTTATGTGAAAACAAACCGTAGTTTCTAAGTATAAAGTTGTTCGTAATGCACGTTACACCCCAGTCTTGGCATTCTATCGATGCAATTCCAAAGGCCATAAAGTTTTATTGTCACAGGCTTTCTCAATAAGCAATTTTCATAGTTTTATAATGTGGATCGAGCGCTAAGCCATGCGTGTTCTGGCAAACCGTTTATTTTATTATTTATTTGTTTTCAAACAATGATTTTGGCTAGAAAAACACGTGCTGTATCTCTTCGTATTTTTATTGCCCAGTCAAATGCTCCACCTTGGTTTGAAGGCGGAAGAACATTCATCAGCCAATTCACAGACCTAGACATACTAGTGACTGACCCGGAAATACAATAGAAATTCCCAGTTTTATGGAAATGATTTTTGCCCATTCCTGTTACCTCGAGTGTTGTGGGATTTGCCTTTGTAAGAACAATTGTTCGTTTCCATCTAAAAAAAACACTTTGGCTAATAATTCAGATGAATCGCAATGAAAATAAGGCGTCAACAATTTTTTTTTAAAGTTTAAAGCTTTAGATGACTTGAAATGTCATGTGAATAGAAGATGTGTACCAAATTTCAGCGCTTTAGGACGCCGCGCCGGTAAATCGATTTCGTAAAGGTCGTAAACAGACAGAGATGAAACACGTTAAGTTAATATAAAGGTTGTAATAATAAAAATCAACGTGTTGTCACACGTAAAGATGACTTAGAAAGGTCAATCCTCATCTGGAAGAGCAATAAACAAGGCACGGACTCTTCTTTCCCAAACTACATGTACATAAAGTTTAAACCTGTTGTATCAGAGCTGCGATGTAAACAACGCTTGGTATTAGGGGCGACCATAAACAACACTGACGCTCTCGTGAATTCTGCCCACATATGCTTCTAATACTGAAAACATACCAAGAATAAACGCGATAATTAAAAAAAACGTGGTTTATATCATGTACATGTGCGTGATGAGTGGCGACTTACCACGTACTGTACCACTAGTTGTTCATTACCGAGTGGGAAACTCACAGCAACACGTCATCACGGTTTTTGCCCTTACCTAGTTTGTAAAACCAGATTTTCGTTTGGTATGTCCTCAGTATTAAAAGCAAATACTTTTAAATTTAAGAGGTTTTGCTCGATTGCGCTCACGTGGGCTGTGAAAAGAATCGTGTTTTTACTTTATCACTCCATACATTTCATGTATGGTTTGAAGACCGGCAGCAGCGACAAAGAATCAATATCGCCGACCTTATTTCATTTTTTTTATTCGCCTTCCCCGTTTTTTATGTTCCAATTCGCTCGTGATTTCCCTCCCTCCCCCACCCCACTACATCGTTTTCCCTCCACAAAACAGCCCTCTTTTGTACCAGGATGGCGACCTTGACCCCTAAGCACACTTCTATGCACATTTTCCCCCATTTTGTCCCTATGGTGGTTGCGCTGTCTGGACGAGGGATTCTGACGTCATCTTCCAGCAATGGAGACAGGAGGGATCGAATGGACGTGAAATCGAAGTAGTCTCATTTTCAATCGTTTCCACGTTTACTTATTTAACACAAATAAATAAACTCGGAATGTTTCGTATTTAACTTGTTAATTAAAGATAGCGGGAAAACCAATTTGAAATGGGAGGTACAATGGTACATGCGCGTGGCGTTTGCTAGCTCGCACGCTTCCAACACCCACGCATTTGGCAAGAACGCCGGGCGCAAGGGTGGCACCGTATTGGTGGCGCTACCTGTTTTTGGCCAAATGCTACCCCTCGCGGCTACTGTTTGCTTTCGTAAAATTGCGAGTTGATAACCCCGCTTTTTGCAGGCTTTGCTGGACCCTAAAGTTCGCTTTTTCTCTCTACTGAACCTGCTGCCCACGCGAATAACCATCTGAAAAGGATTTGGAGTGGGGTCACGAAACTGCTTGACCCCAGTGTTACTTAACAATTTCATCGCTAATGCCCATAGTTTTACGAGGAAATTTGTTTTGCCCAAGTCTCAATTAAAATCTGATTGGGACAAGGAAGGACATTTATTCGCAAGATAGGCCTATTCGTCTGTTGGTGATTAATAATTCGTAGCTTTTAGGGACAAGCCTACATGTATGCGATTTTTGACAGAGCAAATAAGTTTGGTTATCAATCATAAATCGTCCGGGGAAGACAGAATAACGCGATCCTAAGTACATGTCGTGCCTGTCGCTATGGGCTGTTTGATAAGGATTCATACCTGGGGAATTCTTTCAAGGGATGCATTCGTATCTCACAGCTTTTCACAAGATTTGATAATAGCAACAAAGTTCAACTTTTTGACTCTAGTGACAATAGGCATTTTCAGAAGAAGAAAAACTAATTGCCCGTGAGAATTATTCTGGAATGACTTTCATTTCGATTTCATTCCATACCCGTCCTGATTTATCAGTGTTTTAAATACGGTAATTTCCTCTGCAAATAATCTCGACTAACCTTATGAAGGCGTGGTATTCCGCTAACAAGTAAGACATCTTAAACTAATGTGAAATTGCAATTAAGTTAGCAGCTAAATGCGATGGCCATGTTTGGCCAGCCATTTCCATGAGATTAGTTTACGGGGTGCGTTTTATCTCCAGATTTATTCCCTGACATGTTTCGGGTCTGTTGGTTAAGGTCTCTAATCTGGAGAACTTGGATATAATTTACAGGTTTCAGTTTCACACGTCAAATGGGTTGTCCTGAAGCCTCTAGATGTAGGCAACAATGAACGATCTGAAGCCAAATTTCCAATTTCGATTTATCTTTTGACAACAAAACTGCTCGGAGCAGTCCGGAAGACTGGCTTGGAGCAGGATGTCCTCACGTTTGTACATCGTGTCAAGCCAGATGTGGAAACTTTGACGATTAGTAACCGATATCCAAAAACGTCGTGTGTGCCACGAACTGATATCGGACTTTTGTTCTTGGAAATCGCGTTTAATGGTCACCATGCTGTGATCAACGGAATGAAATATTGACCTATTGGAGAAGTATAATCGCAACTGCATCGATAGCGTGTTCAGCTGTTCTTAAAATGTCTATGAACGATTTCATGTTACCCATTGATGGAAGCTCCGTTATCAAACTCCCCTTATTTGGTCCTACACCACGAAGTACACGTAGGGTTAAAAACAGTTTATTTACAAGTTTTCATGCAGTTTTTCCTTTCAAAACCGCAGTTTCCTGCAGTCAACTGCCGGGATGGTGACACTAAAATTTGAAGCTGACTATGTTAGTTTCCTCTCCAACAAACCCCGTTTTTTCGGGTCACAGCATTTTGAAAATCACTCGAGATGAAATGGTGCAGTAAGCAATTCTTGTTTTCGTCTGCATTGGTTGGTCTGCTTGACCCTCTGCACGACCATCGCGACATAAAAATGACAAAATGCGAAAAGCGACGTTTTTGCGTCTTGGTCACGCATGAGACATATTAACCCGTGAAGCTTAACATAGTTAATTTGAGCTTCACATAAAGAATAAGTCGATTTTGTCCAGGTAACTTGACCTGAGCTCAACCTGGGTTATTGCTAAACTGACTGATCCAACTCTGGGTGGAATTAACCTCAATTGGGAACTAAACATGAAACCAAAGCATCATGGCTAGCGACCTTACGATTGAACAAAGAAGCCGTGCTGCAGTGATAAAAGGGGGAAAGAGGGTCGCTGTGAACGCGTTCGAATAGCACCTCTTTTTTGGAGCGCACGTGCCTCTCCCCCTAGCATTTGCCAGCACTCTCAATTCAACAGTGGGCCAACAAAAAAAGACCGAAAGAGAACCGGTCCAGCGGGGGTCACTGGCCAAACGTTGACCGAAGATGCGCCGCTCAAGATGAACGTCGTGAATGGATTCCATGTTTCAACCTCCATCCCCTTCTAAACGCATCGTCCTCAAGTTTATTATACTTTATGGGCAAAAATGGAAGCATTTGAGCCGCGTTGTGTTGTTGATCAACAAAAGTTGAACTGTGAATTGGTCAACATCTGTTCAGACAGTTCAAAACAAACGCAATCAACTTCTTGAAGATGCCGCCGAACAATATCATACGTGTCGTGTTTTCGCCAAATTCGCCTTAAATGGAACGTGAAAGCGGAATGGAACACGAAAATTCGAAATCGTGCGCGAGCGAATTTGAATTTTGTCAGCTCACGTGCGTCAAATGGAACGATTTGAATTCTGTTGAAAGACCGAAAGTTCAAGGCTGGTCAACTTCATTCGCTTCAACAAATAGTTGATCAACTCTGGTTCAAGGAAAAGCGTGTACTAGCGTTTCAATTAGCTTTCAACAGAAAATTGAACGGTTAAAGCTGAATTGTGAGAACTTTCTAATCGCCGCTGTATATGAGCATCAGGACTAGCTCTTGGATTCTGCCTAGGGAATAGGGCCTCTACTTAGATAGGGAACGAATAGCAGCGTCACCTGTGGAGCTGGGCATGTAACTCTGCTGAATATGAAAATGCACTTAAAACTACTATTCAGCATTCAGATACTGTTATATGCAATTTTTTTAAACTGGTTCTGTGAAATTAGCGGAAAATCGGAATTAAAATTTTCTCAAGTTTAAAAAAAAACATTGAAAGTCGTTTTTCCGATATTCGTTTTGTGACAACCGTTTCGCTTTGCTCTCTTGTACTCGTGGGACGCACGCAAGTAAGTTTTATTTTTATTGCTGGTAGGTAAGGGCTAATGAAAATGCAACGAATAAATGTCACCCGCTAATGCATTTTTTATTACCTTATCAAATTATTGGCGTTATTATCACCGTTGTAAGGGAGATTAACGGTTGGCCGCTCGCTAACTTTTTAATTGTGGCGACGTAAAAACAAAAACATACGAAATGAGTTCCGGGAATGCCATAATTATTTGTTGGGGACTGAATTCGGTATAACCACCGTCGATCAACCTGCCCAGAGCCAAATAAGGCGATGTTTTGGTCATGTTTTGGTTATCACCGCCTATGAGGAATCCGTCCACAGAGGTCGCGCAAAACGTGGGCTTTCTTGGACCACAAAGCGCCATAGACTATAATAACCAAATTAACACATCAAAATGATTGGGAAACAAAATAGATGTACATGTATTGTCATTAGGAACATAAAGTATGTGAACACTTTCAAAATTGCTGTTCACGGGTAAAATTGTAAACGTTCCTGTAGTATATTAAGCACATTATATAATGGCTATAACAACATTAAAAACATTTGCAAAAAAACACCGCAAAAAAAGAAAGTGAACAATACGATAAACCTATACAAGGGAGGAGACATGGCGAACACATTCACGTATGTTCTGGCAGTCATAATAACCTCACTAAAATGAAAAGGATGCGACATTGGCACTGCCACCTCCATAGAATTTAGCATGGAAAATGGCAGCACCGATGTTTGGGGCTGTGTGGAATAAAATTGTGTGTTGGAAATTGTGATTTAGCGATGGTATCATGACTGCCAGGGTTTGCCAGAACTTACATGCAGTATACATGAATGTGTTGCGCCATAAAATAAAAGACAGTGCCAAGACATGATTAGGGCCTGAGGGGTCCTTAAACGTCTCCACCATTGTTGCAGTGAAAAAGTTAATTTTTTTTAAAGTTTTCTTTTTTTCTTAATTTTCCAAATGTTTGTTACTGTTTTAGTAGAATCTATGTAATGTGGTTAATATAAGACATGAACGTTTACATCTACATTTCCCCTACTTTTAATTTACAAGTGAACAACAATTTTCATAGTGTTCACATACAGTGTACCTCATGTGCATATACTTATATGTACTGCGGTTATTTAAATTTTAGCTTCACAAATCGTGATTCGTGTGATTATTCCAACTATGGTTGTCTGATTCTTATGTTAACCAAAGCAGGGGACCACGCTGAGTTTTGGGCTGGCTGAAATGCATTTTCGTAGTTTTTTCTGCGGGCCAATTTCTAGTTTTTTGTTAAATTAGACGTCAAAAGGGATGCCAAATTAAAGGTTGCGCCGTAGCACTGCTAGGATGTGTCCCAGCGCGTTTTCCGTGTCCACCCAAAGTCATCGTTTTGCCAAATAAAAGGGCGTCTTTTCTTGCATTTCCAAGCCTCATGCTCCAGTGGTTCGTGATAATGATGGCGAACCGATTCTCGCGAAGGAAAAAAACACATGAGAAATGGGCCTTTTGTTGGCTCGCTTGCAGGCATGCACCACTGAGTGTGCAGATCTCGTTTAAAAATTGGTGCAATTTAAGGGGACTGCAGAGCCTCGGCTAAGAGAACCGAAAAAAAAAGCGTAATCACAAAACCAGTACGAGCACTTTTTTATGGAATCGTTACCTTTTTAACTATTTCTTAACCAGCCACAAGCCTCGGATAACCATTTGATAGATGATAGCGCTCAACGCCATATCAGAAGAATGTTTTTTTCTCTCTTCCACTTTTAACAAAGTCAGTCGAAAACATTAGTCCTCGGGCCCAAATTTAATATACCCGTAATAGTTTTTCCCCCGCCGTGTTGCCTGCAGTAACGATAAAAGGCCTGTTGCGGTCCGCGGCGCATTTTTCTAGGCTTTTCAGCGCGAAGGGAATTAATTTTTAATCTCGCATTCCACAACCAGTTTTTCTGCATGGCGTTGGCCAGAAAAGTTTTCTTTTGTCTTTGAAATAGCAAATATCCAACACTCCTGGAAAGATGAAAATTAGACTAGCAAATGCACGTATTGTGAAACCGAGACCATGCAAATACCAGTCTCATAGTCTCGCGAAAGACCAAAGCCGAAGTATTTGCACCAGAATTTGAAGAAAGTTGGGGCATGTTTCCCCGAGTTCCACTCCTAACTAGGCTTGTAAGCTGTTCCGTCACGTGTATCAGTTGAACTTAGTACAGTACTACAGTGAAACTTCCATTATCCGCCAGGGGTCGGGACAGAGGTGTGGCGGATATTCGAATAGACGGATAACGGAATATATAAGTATACATAGTGTAATGCATATGCATACATGGACCCTATTCCACAAACGAATGTAAGCGTTAGTGTACAAGTTACAAATATATGGACTAGAACATTTGTGTTCCATGATTGATATCGAACAAATTGTAATTATTAGTAGCTCTTATCATTCGATTAAATGTACTTGTATGGTAAGGAGCAATAACACAAGTGTAGACATTTTTTTGAGTGGAATATAAACACTTGCACCTTTCCACTTACATTTATTAAACCCATGCATACTCTTCAAGTAATACTCCATGTACCGTTGTAGAATAGGGCCCTTGATTTTTATTAAGTATTTGTTTCTGCTGTCTCTAGAATATTCTGAGTGCTAGATTAGTGCTATGTGCGCCATAAACTTTTTTGTTTGTGGAAATACGAGGGTTTTCCTTTCAAAACATAGTTTCTTGACTGCTGATGTTTAAACGAGTTTCCGGATAATCGAAGTTTCACCGTATCATGTAAACATGCGAGATATGGCTCTTGCAATGGACATGATGACGATATTCTCAGTCGTGTTCCAAGAAGTTTCATGCTATTCACGTCAACGAATGTTGCAATAATCAATAGGTAGAGCTGGAGATGGGAACCACGTGATGGAGAATCAGGTTGTGGATCAGGATAAGTGAAAATCGGGCACCTGCGCTAATCTTGCGGAAGAACACAAATTGACACGTTGCTGCGTTCGTCCGAAACACACGCAAAAGCTGCAGATCGAAAAATCAATGTAAATGTTATGTTGACGTCATTGGAGTGCTAGGGAAACTGCGGTTTGGAACTGAATCTGTATCAGGAATTCTTTTCCTCTACAACATTACCGATTCAAGAAGAATTGCATTTCCCACCAAATTTTGCCATTCGTACATGTTGTATTCACGACGCAACATGTGGATTTAGCGCATGAATGTGTTCAGCTTTCATCTCCTTACTGGGTTGGGATACCCTTCCACATCGAAATCTATCTTCCGTATACCATCGCTCTTGTATACAAGCACACCGGACGACGATCTATACGTGTCCCTTCCTAATAGCCTGTCTCTGCCCGATCGCTCTGGCAAAATAACACGAGAGACTGCATTTCCAAATAAGAATGGCAAAGTGTCGCTGGCGAGGATCGATACCAGAGAAGATGCGCAAGAACGTAGTTCCGTTTTGAAACCTATGTATGTGAAACACGCAGGAGTTTAAGAACATCCGAGATTCCACGCTATTTATCTTTAGGGCAATTAATTATCAATACATTAGTTTACTGTAGAATACCAGACGGCAGTTGCTACGTCTGCCTGTGCTGGGATTTGCCGCAAAATACTCGTGGCGTTCATTCGTTGAATAGCCACGTGCTGATGCGCGAGGAGGTGGAAACCATGGCAACCGTAGAACGTGAAATTCAATTGCGTTTTTCAAGAAGGCTTAAAATACCAACCACTCGCCAATATTAATGCTGCACGTGTATCTCATATAAGATAACCATCTGCAGGTAAGTAATTATTACAGTGTATATTGGAAGTTCGAGAAAACAAGGACTCTATTTTTTTAAATACGATTAAGCGATACCCAGCTAGAAGATTCCGACAGCTATAGTCTGAAGTTTTTCTCACGCTAGGGGCTGTTCAGGCACAGAACTGAAACAAAAACGATTGAAAACTACGTGTACATGTGTTATTTTGTTAGCATCGGGTTGTCACTGTTAAACAAATATGATAAATCTCAATATTCAGATTAGTCAATGCTCTCTTTCAGCACATAGCCTACATACTGTATCTTGTCAGGCTATCACTTTTACTTCTGCTGGCATCTCTATAGAGGGAAATATTACAACTGATAGGCTGACAGTTCGTCAAAGTTAAATTTAAGGAATGTTGAAAATTCAAATCCCCTTGTGGAACTCCGAGCTCATTCGGATCCATACTATTGGTCATTTTTCCCGCATGCCATCAGACGTTGGAATTCTCTTCCAAAGGACAGCCTTAA
>JAQGAF010005276.1:0-12352 GCA_034687865.1 Kryphioiulus occultus | reverse complement strand
CTGGATTTAAAATTAAACCGTATACAGTGAGCATATTACAGCGTTGAAATTAATTTAAATGTTTTTAAATCCTCACTATGGTCATCTGCTGTACTTTTACTTTGGGATGTAAAATAGCATTAAAATTAATATTTTAGAATGCTCACTATACGGTCCTGCATCTCTTTTGAATGTAAAATATATATACATGTTGTGAGCATCTTACAGCATTAAAATTAGTTTAATGATTTAGAATTCTCACTATGGCCATACTGTAATTTTACTTTGAGATGTAAAAACAGTTAAAACTGACATTTTAGCATGCTAATTATACGGTCCTGTCTCACTTTACAACATGTATACATGTTTAGTTTTAATCTTACAGCATTGAGATTATATTCTTCAGATTGCTCACTATCGTCATATACATGTATATTTTGCTTTGGATTTAAAGGACCATAACGGTATAATGGCAAAATAGGACCATATACAGTAGGTACATGTGAGTTAATGCTTTTAAAGTGATTTTAATGCTGTTGAGTTGATCTCTATATCTGGACCTATTTTACGTTCTGAAGTAAAAAAAAGGACCATATAGCGAGCGTGCAAAACATTAAATACATTTTAATGCTTTAGCATGCATGCTCACTATGGTACTATTTTCGGCATCAAAAATAATTGATGTTGTACAAAAATAACATTGGAAATCTTGGTAGACATAAATAAATTTTAATAAACCTTATGGACACGATGTGATGAATGTCTACCAAGATTTCCAATGTTATTTTGGTATAACATCGATTATTTTTGATGGGATTATGATGGGAAGCGTAAGAAGCACGCCGATAATCTCTTTTTGTCCAACTTAATTCCTGTTTTTTTTCCCCATGTGTATGATTAAAATAGGAAAATTATGTTGCACAAATTGAAGCGTATTGAGCTATCTAATTTAATGCGTCGTTATTCGTAATAGGCACCGAGTTTATTTACAAATGTGGGCCATTTGTGCAGTTTATTGCCTGCAGTAAACCTCCGAAATTATCTAAATAGCTGTCTGTCTGTGCAGCCATGACTGTAAACCAATTTGGCCAGTGGTCATTGAACCGGGCCTGGAAAGTTGATAAATATCAGTTAATAAAATTACGTATGCTGCTGAAGTGGCCATTAATTCGCAATCAGATTTCCACCCTACTAAATGGCTCGTGTTTACAAGTGGGCAAGGCTGCAGGAGGTCGCCATTTTATGATAGTTTTATGGGCGCATAAATAAACCGTTATGAACAGCGGAGTTGCATAACATTGACCTTGTAATACACTTTTATGAAACATAAACATTTAAATGGCTTTTTTAACTCTCGGATTTTGTGAATGGTTTCGCCTCATACGCAAGAAACTGGATATGCTGCCTTGCCATTATGATAATAGACCCACGTAGGCTTCCGTAATTTATTAGGCTAGCCAACCTTTTAATGTATACGCTATCATAAAAATGTTTAACGCTTTTTAATGCGCCGTATTACGGCTACTACAACTCGTTTTACGTTTGGTTCAGTTGTTCAGGGCTGCACATTATGTTTACTAAGCGTCACATCGCACTGCAATATATACATTGTATATACAAAAATATATATATACATTTTTTCCATTAATGATCAGAACGTTATTAATCATCTAGACCCCCCGTACTGGCATATTATTAAAATCGGAGTTCACTATATACGTTCCACTTTTTTAAACGTGTTAATAATATTTACTGTATAGTGTATAATGTTAGAAATGATGTGTGTGCTATGCGAATTATTAATTCAAGCATGACATGGTTTCGATTAATATTCAATATTATACAAGGTCCATACTCTTACTGAACATTATTAAAATCAAAATTCACATTATAGGTTGGACTTTTTTAATTTATACAATCATTACATTACTGTCATTGTATGTACAGTATATTGGTGACCTATACTCTTTTAACGGGCCCTTACTGTATACTTGTAGTGCAATATACAAATGTAATGTCATGCGAATTATGAATTCAAGCTTGAAGCTTAAATTTATATTTTCAACACTATACTTCCTATACATGTTAAAAAGCCTACTTTTTAACGCTTTTTAGTATACATGTACAGTATTACTCCATTAATACCTATGTGGAGGATTTTGAAACGTTTCCTTTAAATTACGTATATAATTTGAACTATCCTACAGGGAAAGTGTATACACAGTATTAATTATGAAATGTGTTACGATGAAATATATATGGCAATTATTCGGTATATAATTTGAACTATACAGTGTTCTGTATAAAAATGTATACTGTTAATTTACAAAATATCGTACGATTGAAATTGCTTTATATGAAACTACCTTCCGTGGATTTAGCACACATTACCTACTTACTTTTCATTCATTTCGGCATTCAGTATAGTTATATAAATTAAAATTTGAATAACCGTTTATTTGCATACACTACTAAACTGTATTATGATGAAGTTGCTTTATATGAAACTAATTCGGATAGGTTATTTCATAAGTTGGCACACATTAAAGTGCATTTACCTACTCTATATACGTTTGTATATTTTTATAAATTACCATTTTATTTGTATACGGTACACTGTATTAAATCTTAAAATATATTACCATGAAATTACTTACACGTGAAACTAATTCGCATGATTATTTCATGATTTAGCACATTATACTTATTTATTTTATACTACGTTTATGTATACACTTTTATAATTTAAAATCATGTTAATGAACGATTATTGGATTGGACCGTTAATGAAATATAACGAATTGTGATATTTTGAACTTAAATAATCGTATTTAAGAGCAAGAATAGCTTAGGAAACTCACCTTATATCACTTTGCTATAATTCCCATTTTCACTCTTGCAGCAGTTTCAGGTCATGTAGAACTTTCGGTCATTTTGGCCTCCATTTTGTCGACCTATCCAAAGTCACCAATCCACGTCATGGACATTTCCAGAATATCCTTTTCTCCATTCTCAGTGAAAGTTTTCGTCGTAACTTTCTGGTCTCACTGACCATACACTGAATACACCAAAATTTCACTTTCGAATATTCCTTCGATTTTGCCAACCTTCCCTGGTCATCTAGCTTGACCGATGCTGACCGACCGAATGGCGACCGGATCGTCTCTAAAATCCCCGAATAATCCGCTATCTGTTTTACACCCCAAAAGACGATAAAAATTACCCGACCTTACACACTACCAATTGTTTATCCTACGCTGAAAACTTAAAATAGGATGTTTATGTTTGAGGTACAAACGGGGCATTGTGCGGCAGGGGCTTCTGTTTGGGTGCAACTGACCGCTGGTCAAGTCGTAAAACGGCCACCGTGGCCAATTTTATAACCCCCCCAGATATTGAACCTTGAACGAATTGCTCTGGAAATAAATAGATGGACTTTCCCTTTTGGCCTTCTTCACTGTTAGGCTTGTTAGGGCAATTGCATCATTCCTGAGCCCTAAAGGAGGTGGTCAATTTAGGGGCATTCGGGCCGGCTTAACGAATTCGTGCCACTTTTGGACCTTTGTTTCTAAAACCAGTGGAAGGTCAGTGTGGCCATTTTGTCGCCATGGCCCATGGGGGAACACTGAGCTTCTTATATGGTTATTGAGCTGGTTGGGATTAACGATTGCATGGCAATAACGAAATGGTAAAAGGACCTTGGGGAAAGAGACCGCAGTGTTGTAATGGCTGCCCCAACAAGGTGATGGGCCCATTTAACAACCGCTCGGGAATTGTCTTTGAACGCCAAGATCCTTCTCTTGAAATGGCCTTAGGGGCCCCTGGGGCCCTTTTGTAACCAGTCTTGACCACTGGCAGAATTAGGGACGGTTCGTGGGGGGAAGATGACCACCCCAACAGATAACCAAAACATCCTTTCACACTGGGGTTACCTGAGCGGCAAACAAATTCGTTTTGCTTTCATTTTTGCGAAAGATTTACGTCATCGTTCTACCTTGGCGACGTGGGGGGTCGCTGGTCAGTGGATGGACACGAGCACGCGGTCATCACTGAGCTCCAACACGCCATCAGCGCATTTATAACTTGTCCTGCTTTGGACGAAGTGACTTTTTTTTTACCCTAATGTCCCTCCCTAACTTTCAAGCTTAATAAGTTTTTATGAAGTCTTTGGGGTGGTCAAGATTTGCTGAAATGTTTCTTACTAAATCAAAAATAAAATGTTACATGGCTTTGTTACGTAATTTTGGTCCATTGGAGCCTATCTCATGATTCTCAAACTGGAACCAAATTTTGTTTATAAAATTGTGATGAATACAGCGTGTTTGGTTGTCTGGAAAATGTGCAAAATTTGGAAAAGTCGGAGATTGGTATGACCTCAGCATTCTCCAGGACTGGAAAACCTAAAATTGTCAGGGAAGTTGGAATGGCCTGGAAAAGCCAGGGAAATTCAGCAAATCTGCAATGCCTTTTAGATGGCCAGCTATTGGTTAACACTAAAATCAAGAGATGACACGTATAGTATGTTGAAGAAATTAATGATAAAATTGTCATACAAGTTCATATAAATTATTTTTTTTCATTATTCCTGCTATCATTTCCTGCTAGCATTTAGGGGAACATTGGACCCGGAGATCTATCATGACAAAAATTTCGATTTGATTTTTCGTTTGTTCATGTTTGTTGCAATTAAAATTACTTTGTAAGCGTTCAAATATTAATAGGAACACAAATATGCAACATGCAATGACTCCATGAATTTAAAAAGGCAAGAAAAAAACGTGACTTTGACCCCTTCTGTTCATAAAAAAATTGATGAGTTTTAAATGTTTGAAAATTTTGTACACAAAAGTGCCTGTAAAACCTGGGAAGGGCAGGGCAATTTGAATCAAGGTTCTACCAGACACTGATTTTGAGACATTGAATGAGACAGTCTTATTTGACCTCATAATACATAGTGCACTTGACCTAAAGTTTCGAAAATCCATGCTGTTTCTGAAAATTCTGCTTGTCAGGGACTGAAAATTGTTGACAACTTTTTCCGTTGTAAATGAAATTTAATGATAGAAGCTCAAAGTAACATAAGCTAGAAGTTGTAATTTTGTCCTGAAAATTAATGCTGTTGTGCAATTATGAAATCCTTGCTCTTGTGTGAAATATTAAACTGTTATCCAACGTAACATTTATTGCATTTTGTTACAAATATCAAAAAGGTTTAAAAATCTTATTGCCTTTTGTTATAAATTGCAATAAGCTTTAATAATCTTGCAATATTTTTCTAAATATTGACTACCCTGTGCCTAGTTTTGCATGGTCCTGTTTCACATCTACTTGCTATGTTTAGGTAACTTTCATTGTGGTTTGTTAAGCCTTGTTGAACTTCCCCCAGAACGATCAATGGCGCACAAAAAATGCTAGGGTCAAGGGAAGATGGATGACCGATGTATTGTTGCGACCACCTTCCCAACAGTGATTAATGATCAATTGTGATGTTATTTCTCGATGCAAATGCTGAATGTTGCATGCCATGGCCTGTACGGGGGTGTTTTGGGCATTAATTTTAAACTGGATGGACGTAGTGACAGAATGCATCATTTGGTTTGCGCTTTCAGACCTATACATAACACTTGACTTCTTTAACCAGAACGTCTCCTTATCTTATTTGAAAGAAACTAATGCTTTAACATTCCTGAGGAGTGAGCGATTATTGGCTGGTCGCACCTAACAGGTTTTCATCAGTTGATGCAATAAGAATTTGATCATAATCTTACACGATGACTATTAACCTGGAAAGCCAGCAATTTTATATTCAACCTGGAAGACATTGAAAACTCAAAGAATTTTCAATGGAAACCTAGAATTTTTCAGTATCAAAATTGTATTTTGTTTGTGCTTTATAATTCTGAGAAATCAGCAAGAAAATGATCAGCTTGATAATCCGTTCAACCAATTAAATTGTCGTCAGTGTTGCTTTAGTTATTATTTCTGGAAAACATTTTGGAGAGTTAAACACCTAAAATCCGTTATTTCTGTTAATTTTGTATTTAAGTTGAGTCTATGGTAGTCCAGAACTGCATTAGTGCATTACTGCATTTCCACAAAAAAACATTTCAAGGAAAATCCACCTAAAATCTATTCTTTCTGATAGTTTTAAAAGAAATTTTTAGTAAAATCCATCTTTTGGAATATGGTGGTTTGGTAATGTTGATTAAACCTAACATTAGTTTTTTTTAAATTCTAGATTAAAATTTCTAAATATTGTTTTAAATAGAATTGTATTCCATTTAATTATTAAAATACATTTTTGAACCTGGAAAAATTAGAATGTGACCCTGGAAAACCTCAAAAACTCATCGAATTATTTTCTGAACATAGTACATTTTCTGGTGACTTAGCAGTCAACATGTCTTATGACAAAACTTCTGTTAGCTGTTTTGAAGTTATTGAAGTGAAGATATTTCACTATCAGCTTCGGCAACTATAAAAAGTTCTGTCTATTATTAAGTTTATTATGCATTGTCTGGGTGGAAACCTCAATTATAATTCATTAATTCTCCTTGTGGGTCGATTTCTCTTTGCGGAATTTGTTTATATGGTGGTAAATATTAATTGAAGGGCTTCAGGCCATTGTATTATTTACAATAATTATTCCTGGACGTGAGCAATTATGGACAGTGGGCAGCGATTTATTACCCCAGTACTTAATTATGGGACGTAATTTTACAGCTTGAATGGCGAATTTTTTTTACTTTAACTGGGAATAATAATTACAATGTTGACGACCCGATGGCTTTATTTTTTTCCTAACTTCAAATAAACTTAATTGCTAAGCATCAATATCCTAAACTTAATTTCCTCAGATTCATTTATCCAGCTACCATTTAACTCGTCTCAAGCAGATTATCGCTAAACTTCTCCACCCTCACTTTTAAAATTCTTCGTTTATTTATGGGTGTAATTTTCAAAGAATTTCCTGCTTGGAATTAAGTAATTTTCATCTTTCGTCAGCACAAATGGACCTGGGTATATCGCAGAACTCCCTAAATTTATATATCAATTTAATCCATCCTTCTTAAATTGACCGTTGAAATTTTTGTGATGTAAACCATAACAAGATAATGGAAAGAAACTTATGCTTAAGATCAAATCCAACACCTATACCAACCATTAAAAACAAGTTTCTGAGCTTGCTTTTGCTTTAACAAATATTGTTACTGCTAAATACTACATTTATTACCGGGTATTGAATGAGCCTTTCGCATGTACGCAACGTTTTTTTAATTATAAAATTCCCTATTTCTTCGTTTAGAAAAAGAAAGTAATATTAACAAAAAAACACAACTCATAACAACGCTTTGAATTGCAAAATATTATGCACAGATTGCTTTAAATGAACTTCACCTCATAAGACATGTAATTTAATTATTTTGCACTAATAGCCTGTTTGCCCTGGTTTAGGTCGCAACAACACTATTTAAATTGCAAAATATTGGGATTTTCGAAGCAAGCATAACCAACACTCTTAAGAAAGTCTAAAAGCTGTACTTGTGCAGGGTGCATACCGTCAGGGAAAGCCAGGGAAATAAAATGTGGTCAGGGAAAGTTAGGGAAATGTTGACATTTTGACCATTGAGTCAGTGAAATTCACGTGGAAGTCAGGGAATTTCATGATGTCTGGAAACTTGTGGTGGTGTATAAGTATCTCATGAAAAACATTAGAAAAGCTGTATTTGTGCTCTACTTTTTCTGAAAATTTCGCCTGCGGCGTTTTAATTATCATTAATTTTCCTTATGAAAAATTCACCCTAAAATGCATTACTTTTGTCAAAAAAATGTCACTTACGGCGTTACCGTCATTATTAAGAATTTTTTAATATTTCAAAGATGTCCTCAAAAATTCAGTGTTTGAGATTTAGTGCTTTCAACCACTAGTGTTCGCGTCATTATTAACATTAATACACTAAAAATCTTATCATTTTTCAAAAAGTTCGCCTATGGCAGTCTGGTAATTATTTCTTACAAAATTTCCGCCATATGGTAAATTTGCTCGGATCAAATCCGTGAAAAGTGTTTCCTGAAATTGTCTGGAAATTTTCCAAAAAGTGTCTGGAAAATCTGGAAAAGTCAAGGAAATTCAATTGAAGATTTGTCTAGTCATTCTGACTGAAAAATACAAAAATGTATCGTTAATTGTAGTGTTGCAGATAAAGTTAATTTTAATTACACGTGACATTTTTTATTTGATAAGTCCACGAAAATTAATGATTTGGTTAGGGAAAGTCAGGGAAATTGAGTTGCAAATTTCGGTATGAATCATGATGTAGTTTGGCCACAAATTTTACCAGATTGGACAATTCTTATTTTCACCCATGGACCAAGTGCAAGTCGATATCATTCGCTAGCACCCTCACTGTACATGCAGCGTATTTCAAACTAGAACATGTTTCTTGCCCCAATATGGCTCCCATGTCATTTGGGATTATAAATGATATGTCACGTTTCGCCAATGGTATCGATTCTGGCTACGTTCCCCTCCAATCGGTCACGTCGGATACATGGGTCCCTATGTGAGGGTTGGGGGCGAACCCAGGGTGCATCAGCCAAATTTCAGAGATATCACACGATCCATTAAGAAGTCGTTTTGACCGTTGTCCTCCCCTCCTGGTCATGACTCCTGGAGGATGCAACTGTGACCAATTCGACTTCGATTAGCTCCATTCGTTCCAGGCAAAAAATAAACGGTGGAAATAATTGTGGAAAAGGAGAGGAAAAGCTGTTTGGTCCGTGGTTTTTATCATGTTTACGAACAAAAGTTATCATTCTCGCATTATCCATCCACATGTAACGAATGGGGAAAATAGCTGCCATTTTAGTCGGTTTTTTTTTTGGTCACCATACGGAAAATAATATTGAGTAAAGGTAGACAGGCTATCCTTAAAATAAAATTATGTCGATTTTCCCATCCATCCTTTATTCTCCCTATAAGGGCTCTATATGGCTCATATATGGGTTCAATAGACCTTTAAATCATTTTTCAAATATTCATGAGTTTAGTGTCTACATATATGCCTATCACAAAAAGGCCAAAGATGGCTGGTGGTGCACAGTTTGGTCATGGTTTGGAACCTTCGAGTTTTGGGAAAAGCAAAGCTTTTTATAATTTATGACAAATTTGTTTTTATACCTGAACTTTCTCAGGGTCCGTTTAAGTCAGTCGTAAATGAGACACGTTAAAGCGTGTAATTATTTTGCATATAGTTGCTTGAAGATATTATGATTAATCATAGAAGATGATAAAACTGAAGATATTGAAGATAACAAATTTAAGTGACTTGTACGACAGGGTTCCCACTTTCTTGAATTTAAGTTAGGGAATTGTTGGGAATGTGATACATTGTTTCCCCAAACCAGGAAAACCTGGAATTTTCAGGGAAATAGTAAAAGCCTGGAAAAGTCAGGGAAAATGAATTTACTTACAAAAGTCAAGGAAAATGTTTACTTAGTAAAGTCAGGGAAATTAAACTTACTTAGTCAGAAGAAATTTAATAACTCAATGCAAAATGTAAAATACATCTGCATTTTACATGCGGTAGCTAGTTATTGATTAGCAAAAAACCGAGATGACAAGTAATTATGTGGAAGAAATTAATAATTTAATTGTCAGTTTAAAAAAAAACAATTTAAATTTTGCGGTTTCTTTATCAAAAAATGTCTCATGTTTTTTATGACAAACAATGTATCTAACAGTCCTTACATTGGTTGTTTTATTTTTGCATTTTCAGTGGTTAAGGAAATTCGTTTTGACACCTGGAAAAGTCAGGGAAATTTGATTTAAAGCTTGTGAGAGAAGTTGGAAACTTCATCTTTGGGGGAAACCGGTGTCAGGGAAATTGTGATTGGATCCAAGACCATGAGTTAAGAGGGAATAACCACTGATTTCCCAGCATGCCTGCTGGTGTTTATGTAAATTCGTCCCTATACATTCCTGCACTTTTCAGAAACAGTGCATTATGAACAACAGCGTCTTCGTATTGTGCTCTCTCAAAATTTATTATCTCAGGACCCTTAAGAATATGCCGAGAGATTAATTTAAATTTGCTCCTGGATGATACGGCTAATGAATTTACGATTATAAATTTTGCGAGTGCGCAACGCGCGTTAATTGCTTTTTAATCGATTTTAAATTTAGCATAATTGTAAAGACGAACAACTATCAATGTGCCGGATTGCATGATGAATAACTTGTCCACTTTGCATACAATCGATGGTGATTCTTAGCAGGTTTCCATCAATTAATTCCAATAATTGTCAAGCTTTAGCTTTCATTAGGACATTATTGTGGTGTTAACCCTACCGTTGATTTGCATGCAAAAGAGGCACATAGATGGCGCTGCATATTCGTTGTGTAATTTGGTCATTTCTGTGTCATATGGCGAGGGGTCCGTGTCATAAATCATTCCGTTCCCCATCATTTTCTTCAAGTAATTGTTACACATGTTTTACATCATGCGTTTACATTTGAAAATGAAATGACCAGGAATGTCCTCTGACAAAAACTTCCCAGACAGTTTCTCAGAGATAGTCTGACAAACTTCACTAAACTGGTGTTTGTGAGACAACCTAGTGTTGAAAATGCTTTCACGTTCATTCGTTGGGGATTACACGTAACTTAAAATGGCGGTTTTTTCGTGATCGAGCAGGATAATGTGAGTGAAATTGTTTAATTTATGGGTTATATGCAATAAGTCAGTCGTAGATGACATTAGGGTTTTGGGATGTCAATTTAGAATGTTGGATACCATTGCATTTTTGATGTGATTGCGGTGATTATCCACAATTGGACACCCTGTATTTATTATAAGGCTGACAGAAATGTAGGTAAACTGACTCGTTTTTAAAATTCATAGTTGTCATACCGTTCAGGGTTCCGAATTTATGGAAATTCCGGGAAATTTATTGTTATAGGAAATTTCAGGGAATTCGTGAATGCCATTACAGTGTTCCAGTTTCTGGAATGTCAGGGAATTTGTCAGGGAAATAGTTTACTTAATCTTGAGTTTTTTTTAAAAAAGTTACCACCGCATTCCCTTAATTATTACTTCTAAATCTTTGTCATAGATAGTGCAAAATCCATCATTTGTGATATTGAGTTTCTAAAATTTTTGTATTTCAACAACGACTAAAACCTACCATTTATGACCTAGTTTTTTAAAAAAAAAAATCCCCTTGGCGTTTCTGGTAGTATTAATATTTCTAAAAATATCTAAAGTTCTCAGAAATACAGTAGCCAACTGTATTGTCGAAATATGTAATTTTTTCCGACAAACCCAAAACCCGATATATTTACTTCAGTAATAATTTCGCTACTGATTATTCGAATTCATTACTGTAAATCTCCGATAATTTTCAGTTCCAATCAGGGCTTGGTAATCAATACCTATACTATCATTGTCTTATATTGCGTGTTATTTCGAGTAAAATGTCGGGGAAACGACTGAAAAGTTGTCAGGGCAAGTCAGGAAAATCTATTTGAGAATTTGAATGGGAACCGTGCATTAACCAATTTCACCTAATTTTGGGCACCACACCCAAGGTTGTTTAGGATGCAGGGGTTTAAAAGCCCTACTGTCACTCCACCACCATGCTGGAATATGTGGTGTTTTGGTACCTGGTCCACCATATACCAGGTATAATTAATTGTACCAGCGTACCAAACGTTCCAAAACACCACATTACCAACAATGGTGGAACCAACCAACATAAGCTACTCCTATAAAGGTTGGTAATGATGGTGAATGGCAGTAGGGAGTGACTGCCGTTTCCATTGGAAGCAAAACGCCAAACCCACACGAACGTTCCGATGCTTATCACCATTCACCATTATCGTTTTCTGTAGGGGTGCACGCGCACACACACACCTCACGTGAACAAATGTCTAAAGAGTTTTGTTGTGTATTTTGCAGGCGCGGATGCAAGTCGGGTTCCCATCGGTGCCCCCCAACGCTCCTGCCACCATCACAACCACAACCACCGTCGCCACCACCACCACACCCACTCATCCCTCGTCGTCGCCGCAGCCACCACCACCACCACCACCACCAGAGGTCGCTTAACCGGGCTCCATCACACCACCAGCACCACCCCATCATTTAGACCGTAGCATGAGCGCATATTTCACCAATTCGTACCTCTCGGATATACGAAGTTCGGATCACTATCCGGGGGGTCAGAGCGTGACCAGCCCGCAGCACAGCCCGGACGCGTGCGACCCCACCCTCCGAGCTGTCGCCCACTATGGCTCCACCACAACTCAGGGACCCACCTACCACCGTTTCCCCCCCTACGACAGGCTGGAGATTCGGCCCATCACCGGAGG
>JAQGAF010005275.1:0-12353 GCA_034687865.1 Kryphioiulus occultus | reverse complement strand
ATATATGGGCTACATATATACACGTGTACATGTATATACATTTGTATTTTAAAATGCATGTCTTATAATGCAATTCTAAATGCATTACCATTACATATGGGTAGTTCCTTAGAGTACGTTACGTGCACGGTAAATTAACTAATAATTTGGTTTTAACACCGAACAACTCACAACAGCCTTAACGAACTATCCAACCGCCATGGCGCCATTAAGATTTAGGTCGACAGGTAACGGGCCATTATCGCATGCGCCCTAAACAGCCTCGTTTATGTTTTGACGGGGCAACTTAGATGTAGAACATGAGATATGACCATTAAAAGCCGATGCTTTGAAAATGAGCAAACGAGCAGGTCCCGTAACCCGTAAATAACATTTTGTACTGAAAAAGCGTCTGACTGCGACGGGCGGCTAATGTAATGGCCCCACGAAGCAGCTTTTCCCAGATGTTCTTTTCCTGAAAGTACGTATCAAATGGCGCTTTTGATGGCAGCTAGAAGCGGTAATGCGATTCCAGCCGATGTTCAAATATCCTGGAATTTGTTGACATAAAATAAATATCTGAAAACGGTGAATGGGCCTGGTCGGGGGGCGCAACAAGCTCTGGGGCAGTTGCGAGTAAATGCGGTGGTGGTGGACGATAAAGCGAGGAAGCCAAAGTTGCCATTGTGGGCCAAAATTTCGATTTCGAGCTACAAAGGTATCCCAGAAGATGCCAAACATAAACATCCTGACCTTTGTTGGACGCGCGTCCTGCCAAATGTTTCAAAATTCATTTCCGTCTGCGTGCGCAATTTCTTGCAACAACAAGCGGCGAACAACATTTTACGATACATTGGGGAAACGTCCTTTTATGACAATTCTTTCAAATATGGGGCAATGAAAGAGCACTTCCTAGAGGCGCAGAAACCAATGCTCGTGGAAACGACCAGTCGCACAGGATACACAACAGGATTTGGAAATAAAATTGCGTTGCATGCTTCCGTGAATATTTCGAGAGTCCAGGGCGACATTTTCTCGGCACAATTAGTGGAAAGATGCACAGTCCAACCCTGTTGTGATATGCAATGGCATACAGTGTTTTAAAAATTGGTTACTGAGTGGTTTCATCGTATGTCATTTTACGATAATGTGCATCGGTACAAGAAATGCGAAATTCACGAACGCTTCATAGACCCAAATTGAACATTCGCAAACTAACTTCGTCCTGCTCAACAACTTTCAAATTGGAACTATATAGGTTTCTAACGACTGCGGATTTAAAGTTGCGGAGTCAATTACCATGGCATACCCAAAGTCTATTTAGATATCAGAATCTGATTGTTTTCGCAAGCAATTATCTGGTTTTTTCACATTTTTCTTATGAAAATGTGATTTTTTTCATATCTTGTACCCAATAGTTTTGAAAAAATAGCTATTTCAAGAGCTATAACAGTGCATCTCAAACTAAAGGACGCGACCCACCTACAAAATTGAGAATTTTTACAAAACCAGCCCACAAATAGAGGATTTCAGCTTGCTTTTCTAAAAAAAATTGTATGGTTTAAAATTTAACATCAATATTTAAGAGAACGCCGTAGGTGAACTTTATTTAATTCGACCAAAAATGGATTTCTAGTGTATTTTCATGGAAATGATTTTTTAACACATAATGCATTATTTTTAAGACTTAAAAATTTTAAGTCTTCAAAATAGCACCGCAGGCAATTAAAAAAAATTGATAAAATAATCAAACTTCAGTACGTTTTTTATGCTGGATTTCTGAATTTTAAGCTGGATTTCTTGTGAAATTCATTGGAAATGAATTTTTTACATAAATTGTCATGTTTAATCAATTTTTCACATTTCTCACACAAGGGTATAGATTCTCACATTTTTCATAATTTCACACTGGCCACGTGCCTGGAATTGGTTCCCTTCAGGGTTACCGAGTTGCTTCACTGCATATCATGCTGCAAAGATGTGCATCAGTACAAGAAATTGGAAATTCACGAACGCTTCCTAGTCCCAAATTGACGATTTGCAAACTAATTTCGTCCTGCTCTACAACTTTCAAATTGGAACTAGGCTTCTAACGACTGCGGATTTAAAGTTAGGGAGTCAAATACCAAGACATTCCCAAAGTCTATTTAGACATCAGAATCTGATTGATGCTCCATGACCTATACCATATTGTTCGCACATTTTTAAACATTTCCAGAGAATTTACATGTATAATAAACTTTTACACGTTTTCACATCAGAAAGGGCTTTTGAAAAAACTTGCATGCTGTATTTATGTAGTTTATCAAGATTTTAATGCAACAAAAGAAATTTTGCAAGCCTTAATTTAAAGGGTTTATAGCCACTAACTCAAGAAACATTTCATACTAATATCTCACTGTATCACAACAAATATCCAAACATACCTAATTCCCTGACTTTTCCAGGTTATTTAAGTATCCCTGATTTTTCAAGTTTGTCAATTGTTTGGGGCGGATAATTTTACCTTAACTTATCAACTGGGTACACTATACGTAAACAATTAAAATCGACTTCAGCTTGACATACAGTATTTTGCTATAACGCTAAAAGCACTATTAATGATATACGGCAAGAAAATGCCATGTGACACCGATTGATGAAGATTGTTTGCAGTTTTTCGTAAATAAATTATAACCAAATAAAGCAAACACCTCATAGAACATGATACATAGTAGGTATTTATCTTCTACATGTATTTTTCTAACAGACTGGCAACTCCAAACTGCATGTGCGACCTCGTTAAAACACATTCATCTGAATAAGTGAACAAATTATTCCGTTTTTGAAAATTATATATGGCATACTATACGAAAGCGATGAATTTATTCTCGTGTTTTGTCGCCGTGTTGTTGTTAATATCAACAACATTGATATTTTCTGTTTTAATATTTCCAAACTCGAGTGTGTCCAAAAACAATATCGGTCCTAAGATAAATTCAACTCGTTGCTAAGTGAGGCTTTGTTCATTTTATGTTGAGTCGCAAACCGTACAACATCAGTGTTCATCCCTCTGGCAGAAGAAACACTAATGACATATTAATTCTCTCAATAACTTACATATGACAACAAGATTTTGGTCAAGGCCCTGTATAACAGACAAGTCTCTTTCTCGTTTGACTTGCATCCTGGCAACAAATGGCGATGATACCCATAACTGCAATGAAATGTTATCGACTTATCGATTAGACGTTTTCGATGCAGATTGATACATTTCATCACGCAAGACTGATGTCATGTCTAACAAGTTGTAGCATGCCTCACCTCATTTGTTGAAAACAAGTCCACTTTTTAAAATGCCTCACTAGAGTGTTCCATTACGAACCACAATTTTCGTCTTGACAAGAAATTTGTAAAAAAGAAATTTCTATCAAGCCTTGAAAAACAGGTGAAAGTATACAGCACATGAGTACGACTTAGGAAATAGTCGATACTCGCTACGATACGCGACCTAAATGTAAGTTCTGTCAGCCAAAAAACTAACCTTCTCTCCGATCTAGCGAATTAAGAAATAGGCTTGGAGAGGCTATGCATGAGTAAGAAGCACATAGTTGGATTCACCCAGGCTTCACAATCTCATTCTTTTGCAGTTTGGTTCGTTAGGGATTACCTTCATCATTACGTCTATCTTTTTTCTACCGATTGGCAACTAATGACTAAAATCGCCTGATATCCTCCAGGAAAATACCTATTTAAGAGTCTTTGCACAACCCACTAAACAACGCCCCTAGGGATAGACTAGACAAAACTTGAATTCGTTGTTACATACACGTTCTTGGATGCACTTTTGCCAGAGTCCAGTTGGAACTTTCGAAAATGTAATAATTCGAGAAACCTAGGACAATGGTTCGAAAAACCTATAGGACAAGTATCTAATTGACCAATTGGCATGAAAAACAGACCAATTTCGAAAAACTTAGGACATTGATATTTTCATATAATGGCCGGGTCATGACAATTAACCAAAGGTGGAAAAATCCGTAATGGTGAAGATGACAGCGGTCCATTTCTTTGTATTGATTCCAAAATCACAAAATGAGCTTCACAAAACTACGTCATGACCTTGCACGAGTAGTCTGAACTTTATAAAAATAAGCAAATTGAACAGAAGTTTCTCAAAATTAAACATTCCATTCCAATTTAATGTAAAATACAGACCAAAAATAAGCCATTTGACCTAACTTTCGCAAAATTAAAACATTCCATAATAATTTGACGTGAAAGCAGACCAATTTCGAAAACCGTAGTACACTGATATTTTCAAGTAATGGCCGAGCCATGGCAATTAACCAAAGTGGTAAAAATCCTGATGCTCACGATAGCAGAGATTCATTCCATTGTATTGAGTATAAAATCACAAAATCAGCCCCACAATACTACATGCTTATCAGTTGACTTTAAAATTGCACGAGTAGTCAGCCGCAATGACATTCCAAAAATTTGAAATTTGGACTCAACTTTCGCAAAATTAAAGCAAAATTCTATAATAATTTGATGTGAAGAATGGCCCAATTTATTTTTCAGGTTTTATGGGAAAGGGCAATTACGTTAATAATAAATATCCCCACAAAGTAAGCTGTCATTTCCACTGAAAAACCTAGTTATGAAGGAAATAAAATGCAAGAATTGCACTGAAGTTACCAAGTTCGTGTAGCCCACCATTAGCCCCTCGAAGGACTAATGATATTCCAAATTTTAGGAGTCTGGTAATTTGGGTTTTCCCTATCACAAGTTGTGAGACCGAATGGGGCCCAATTTCGAGTGCTATTTTTGGTGCAATTTTTAGTTTTCTGTCCTTCGTTTTCATCCTCAAACGATGCACGTGCCAATCAAGAGTTTGTTTTTCAGTGATAACAATCGTTCCCCTGACAAAGACAACAGGAGACCGTTGAAAAACCTCATTATTTTATAAAGCTTTTCACCAGCGCACACAAGTCGTTCAATTTTTTTTGATGAAATACAAAGATTTTTGCACTTCATTAAGGCCCCATTTACATTTCTCGGTTATTTGCGCTGGGCAAAATCATTGTTCTCGGGAATATATTTGGAATTAAGCTTGCCCTACTTTCATGGATAAATAAAAATTCTTCAAGTCCTTTGCCTAGACATCACAAGCAAAGGACGAGGCAATCTTTTTTACTATAGACGACATACAAAAGAACGAGGCAATTGTTTTTATGGAAGGTTCGTTTAACAAAATAAAACACGCCATGATGGTTGGGAATTATTTTAGAAGTACCTGAAAGGGGAATCCACGTTTTATGACAATCATATAACAGGTAAAGAACCATTGCATCAATTCAAGGCAACAGCTCAAGTTCTAAAACGCTACACGTATATTTATGTGATGCAAAGCGTACTATAGTTCCCCACACTCATCGTAGGGCACTTATATGAAAACAACTACATGAATTATCATAGCAACACTTTCAGATGAATTTAATTATTATTTTAAGAAAAATATACTTTTGCCCAAAGTTTAACCACGTATAGGTTGAAATTATCAAATGCAGGTGGCGGTAGTGCTATCGAATCAAGCTTTGATTCATGAACAATCTTATTAAAATGTTTATAATACCGTACAGTACCAGTATTGATAATGTGCTGAAAATGTATCCAACAATTACACGTACAATAGTGATACTGAAGGGGCTCAAAATGAACTCGTGTACCTCTATAGAGACAGTTACCATTCAGGGGTGAAGTGTATAAGTTTTGCAAGCAGGCAATAAATTCAATCATCCATTTCTTTTCATGTTAAGACCATGCTGGTCAACATACAGAGTAAATTACTATTGTGAGACATAGTCCAAGTGGTCAACATACAACATACAAAGGTGCAGATTGTCAACACGTAGAGGTCACCTTCCACTAAGTTAATGTAGTGACCGTCAGTTAAAATGTGGTCAACATGGGGAGGTGGTCAACTTTGGAGGTTCTACTGTATAAAGTTCCATTATGCGTAGAGCAGCACAGGCATAAATAGAGTATGCAGATCATGATGAGACAGTAAAGCTAATCTTACTCATCAAATTGAATTTTCATTGCTTGTTGGCTAAGTTGTGCAACATTTTAGAAACATTTTGTGAAGAGATGGATAACATCAGAAAAGACATTCGATGAGTTTATTCAATAAAAACTAAGAGCTTTCTTGGAAAATATCAGACAAATGGCACAGCGAGACTCGCCAAAAAACCCTGTACAAGTCATAAGTCTGGAAATAAAATGTAGTTAAATGCCCTTGCTTTGAACAGCAATTTAAGAATTCATAGGCTTTCAATCCGGCAATCCTTGGGGAGCAAATAAGTGTTTATAAAGGCATACATTCAGCCTCAATGTAGACGCATTCAATGCACTGAGCTGCAACTTAATACATCGACAAAACTAGCTTTAGAGCTCATAATAAATAGTCCGACCTTTTATTTCACTTGTGCGGCTTTCAATTTAATGAAGTCGATGATCAGAATGCACGTGAAATTAGGGTTCGTTTGCAATCTTTTCAAATTCATTCAAATTGAAGCAATTGCGCTGAATTTGCTGCGTCTAACTTTACAGCACGTTCTTGGAATTTTCCAGCGTGGGTTTTTGCTAAGACATTTTCCAGCGCAGCCATAAAAACATTTTCTGATATCCTAAATCCCAGTCAAAACATTTATTGATCGAAATTCTGTGTACGGCGTCCTTGTGGGCTATCTTTTATACTGGCTTGTTTTCAACTCGACCCGCACAAATTTATGCAACGCAGCCGGGGAATTTGGAGATGGATTTTTGTATTATTTTCCGTATCTACGTGAAGTCAAGATACTGAATCTAAAATATGACAGCAATAAATACAGGGTGTGCTTGCACAAACATCAACGTAATAAAAATTAAAGTTGATCTTCTATTGTATTTATGGGGCCATATCAGTCTTATTGAGAACAATTGTTTTCATTGTAAGTGTTTCAAACCGACAGTAACCATACACATTGTTAATACAATTAAAATACTCAATTTAACTAAGCAGTAGCAGTAAGCAGGAGATTACATTTCTTAGGCATTAGTTAACAAGAATTCCCCATGGATGTAGATACTGTAACATTTGTAACAAACAACCAAATTCGTCAATCTGACGCACGTTTCACCTCTGATACAAAACATACGCTTATATATGAAGATAAGACAAGTAACTACAAAGTTCAGAACCAGATTTTATGGAGAGGTCAGTAGCGAATTTCAACTGGTTGTTGTAAAGTCTCGTTCGATGCAGTTCAATTAATAATTAGCTTTACAAATTACGGTACAGTAGAACCTCCAAAGTTAACTACCTTCCCATTTTGACCACCTGCACCTCTGTACTTGCAAGCTTATGTTGTACATGTATGTGGACCATTTGGACTAGGACACACAATAGTAATTTAGTTTCCATATGTTGACCAAGCATACCGTAGTATCAACATGTAAAGGCATGGATGGTTAAATTCATTGGATGATAAAATTCCAGTACTACTGTACACTACGTGTAATTGCTGGATAAATTTGCATCACATTAGCAATACTGGTACTGGATTATAAACATTTTAATAAGATTATTCATGAATGCTTACTGTAAAACGTAAGCACATGAAGTACATGCAGTCCACGGAATTAAAATCCTGTATCCGTACAAGCCTCGTTCCATATGTTGACCACCTCCTTATGTTGACCAGTTTGCGACAGCCCCTTGGGTGGTCAACTTACAGAGGTTTTACTGTATTCTGCTGCAAAAATTACAAGCATGAATACTAAATGCAAGCAGGAAATTCTCATTTCATAACATTTGACTTTTTGTAATACAAACGTTTCAGAAAGATAAAATATACTAACGAAAGATTAGACCCTGCTCTAAATGTGCAAAACATTTACATGTATATACCTACTCTATTTGTGTAATAAATCAGAAATGACACTTGCCCTAACTTTCGCAAATCGTTTTTTGTTGTGAACCTAACCTAAAATAACCTTAAAATATAATTTCTTAACTTAGTTATCCATTTGATAGGCAATCACTGCCAGCTAATAAGCCGTTAGGAGAAACCCACTTTCCGATATTGAACATGCACATGTATTTGACGGCGCAGAGTCTAATCTGTAGCACAATTTAAAGCCTAGGGTTCAGAAGGGGTTAGAAGTCTGAAGACCACTGATATATAGGAATATTTCACAAAAACCTTCAATCTGTGCGCAGGTGCACCAAGCGATGACTGCTCCACCCAGAATACACAATATTTGTCCGTGTTGGTCAGGATTTGGCAAAAATACTTTCGATCATCCGACACGGTTATCAGGAAGCCCTAAGCTGCAATAAATTCCAATCGTGCGATTCATGTAGGAACGATTTGAAAAAGGCGTTTAGTGCCAAACACGCAGCTGTATACATGAGAGAAGATGACAAAGTCCGCCAAGAATACCAACATTATGAAGTCGATTCTGACTGCGTGAAAATGGAGAAAGCAGTTGTATTTTCAAGCACGTCACATCCGACTCTCACAGCTGCTAAGTCTTTGGCAACGAGCGCAGGCAGCCTGCTCGTGTGCGTGTACAGCAAAGCCATTTTCCGCTGATGCAAACATGTACAGGCTACAGCATTCTTGACAAGGTAATAACAGACGAAGGAGGACTGAAACGTGCAGTGAAGCACTTAAGACCAGCTGTCAGCCAACTCAAGATTGAAGTGGATTTAATGAATGTAAATTGAGGTTCCAACATTAAATCTCTGTAATACCAGGCGCGCTCTGGAGCTGAAAGTAAGAAATGGGCAAAGTTTCATCTTATCTTTGAGGGAGAAAAAAAATCGAGTTGCGATGTCAAAAGAATTGAAAGCAAGCTCTCGTGTTCAGTAATGGGCACAGACACCAGGTCAACTATGAAATGCAGGGTTGCCCAAAAGTCGATTCGAGAAATATGACCGATTTGGTTAGTGGCTTTAAGCTACTATGAAGCAATAAATTTTAAACTTGAAAACATTATTCGAACACATTTCTGAACTTGGATAAACTTGGCGGAACTCCGCCACAGACTAAATCAGAAAGTGGGCTTCTCCTAACAACAGTGATTGCCTTGCGGTTTTAGGATTACGTTTGGCAGGAGAAAACAAAAGCGGAAAAACAAAACCACCAAATCAAAAATGGATAACTTGAGAAAATTTGTATCGGTGTCATTTGGCTATGTATACCAGAAAAGGAGTTCTACTATAAATATTTTGTGTGCATTTAGGATAAGGACCATTCTATCTCATAAATTGTGTATTACCACATATTTAGTGTTCGAATGTACAGTATTTGCAGGGCTAAAAACTATTCAATTTTCTGTTTTTACTAATAAATTATGAGTTATTAATGGTAACTGACAAATTAGGGATAAATGGTTGTACACAGATATTCAGTTGTGAATGCAGAGTTTGGTGATGTATTCGTAACTGCACATACATGTATATCGGTATATGGCAACCAGTTGTTGATAATAAGCGGTTGCAAAGTTATCAACTGATGACGCAATCAACCATGTTTTCCGCCTTTCTTTTAGTGAGTGTAAACTGGTTCTGGTTGTTTGCAGTTTTAGCACTACAAATAAGATTGCGAATATATTTGCAGTTTGCAAACAGATAATACAAATCAAATGTGATGGTCTCGGTTATAGTTACAGACTATTTGCATATAGTATTTGGTTGCAACGAAATAGCATTGATAACCTAATTATCATTTGTTTTGCAACCAGTTAGAATCAGTTACATGTATTTCATTGCCACCAAAACTGCAGACAGCCTGCAATTAAACAAGTTGCAGTCTGATCAAGTATGTACATGTGTTTGAAGTAAAAATCTCTAGTTTACAATAATTCTAGAACCAGTTTTCTGTAAATATAGTGAATAGTGTTCACTGAGGGTTTTAAGAACGAAAGTTCATACGAATAAGAATTCATTGAAAACATTCCCTTTACTTATGCCTGTCAAGTAGCACATGCAAATACTGCTTGGACGTTGACAAAGTTGAATAAGTTATTATTTAACTTTTAAAAATACGCATAAACTCAGCACAATTTATTCACCATTTTAATTTCGAAATGCGTCCAAAATGTTCCGCGATTCTTAAAAGCTCACATTCACACACTCACAGTTGAATGTAATTTCGGAAAGGGGATGATATTTCCTATTAAATTACTCGACGAAGTTTATGCGGCTTTTGATTCATTTTGTTGTCGGAAATATCAGACTAGAGTGAAAACGAGTTTATCCAGAGAAAAATATCTTTCATTCCCTCGAAACACGTCGTTGTGAATTACGTACTTCCAACAAGCGGCATAATAAAGCCAATTCCCAGCTCTAAATCTTCATACAGAACTCCAGATGCTGTACAAATCAATTTCCGTCACTTTTATGTTCTTAATATGTTCGACAATGGAAAGTGAATTCGATGGAAAATTACACTGAATGAAAACCCAGCGCTAACAAACCAGCATCCCAACAAGTTCAAACTACATTTTTCTTCAAGCTTTGCATTTTTTCAAACTACGAAAGCAAAACAGAATGAACTAAAATATATCCGGTCTAATTGAGACATTTTCCAGAAAATCCATCACAATTTTTTGCGGTTTGAACACACAGCCATTAGGTCATTAATTAAGAAGATCATCAAGATTGCCTGATTAGTTCGTATCATAAAATCAATTAATGAATTCAAAATGAAGCCAAAAACAGTCATCCATGCCTTTGTCCAGCCATGCAGGGACCATACCAGCTGCCCACCACCCCTTGTAGCCCACTCCAAATTGGTGTGAACTGAAGCATGTCGGCAACTAAGCAATCAATTACTAAATGAAGTCTTATGAAGAATGTCGCTCGTATAAACAAGTGTGGCACAATCTTAATTCAAGCACAACCACCTACTCGTTCTGGAAAAGAGAGAAGGTCTTTGGTGAGGCTAAATGACGCTCTGGAAAGAAATCAATACTTTCGTCCTTCAGGGCTGTCCATTTAATGTGCAATGGCCATGTGTGACGACGTACATGTAGGTGAGAAGCTTTGAAATATGTAACGTTATGGATACAGGACAAGTGAAATCCACTGATTTTAGCATGAATAAGGTTGGACCACGAGTTTCCTGTTAAGTTTTTCTACATTCGGTTGCAAACTGAGGTTCATCTTTATTTGTATACATGATGCGATTTAGGGGCTGTGCATAAATAACGTCCATTAGAAATGTCGACTTTTTGACCCCTGTACCAAAGTCATTTTCGTCCGAATTAGACAATCCATTCCCACCCCCTTCTTGAACGTCCTATTCAGCATGTCCAGGAATGGGACATAATAATAGAAACACTAGATACAGATACATATACTTGCATTAAATTGACGTTTTTACCATCAATTATTCTTGAATTGACCCAATGCAACTTTTCAACATTCTCTGATTGAATTAATTGTATCATTCGTTTATGGACATCTAGTTGCTGGACGTGGTCTTCCGGAGCTGAAAATTTTAACTTCCCTGACTGTTCCAGACTTTAAAACAAATTTTCCTGACCACCCCGACCATTGAACATGGAAGAATATGGCATATGCCAATGCAAGAACATGCTGAACATTCTCTGTCAGAATTAATTGTATTATTCATTTATATGGACATTAGTAGCTTAACAGGGTCCCCCAGAGATGAACTTTCATACTACATTGACTGTTTCAGGCTTTAAAACAAATTTCCCTGACCATCCTGACCATTGAACATGGAAGAATTTGGCATATGCCAATGCAACAACATATTGAACATTCTCTGACAGAATAAATTGTATCTTTCATTTATATGGACATTAGTTGCTTGACAGGGTCCCTCTGAGATGAAATTGTTAACTTTACTGACTGTTCCAGACTTTAAAGCAAATTTCCCTGACCACCCCGACCATTGAACATGCAAGAATATGGCATATGCCAACGCAAGGAATACCAGGAAATAGAACACAAATTTCCATTAAGAAACAGCATATTTATATTACTTTTTTAAATGATAATTTCGTTATTAATTTCTTCCATGGAATTATTTATCTCTTTATTTTAATATTATCCAATTACTACCGTCACTACATGTATGTAACATGTATTACTGATGTTGGATTTCCCTGATTTATTTAAAGTAAATCCATGTTCTATGACTTTTCCAGGCTTTTCAAATTTGCTTGACATTGCTAGGTATTACAGGTTTAGGGGAACCCTGCCTGAACAATGCATACCTAATGCATATCAATGCATACCTAATTCTTAACCTCGAAAATGTCCAAATATGTATAAGAATAATGCATATTCCAATTCAAAAAATGTCACTAGA
>JAQGAF010005274.1:0-12356 GCA_034687865.1 Kryphioiulus occultus | reverse complement strand
CTGTGACGTCAGCCTTCTTCTTCGTCGAAGTCCGCGGACGTTCGAAACGACGAAGGCAGCTAAGGTAAGACAAAATCGCATTTTTCGCTAATTTAGCTTCATTTGGAGGTTAAAAGTCGTTACATAATGATTAATGGGGGCACCAGGAATGCGCGAGTATCATTGTCGGGGTGAGGTATTTCGGAAATCGGGCATTATTTGTCGAAGAAGCGATGAGCCGATGCGCTCTTTAGAGGAATAGGGCAAGATGGAGGACTTGTTGTTGTTTTTGCCCAAACGATAAGCGATCCAGCTCTTTGTGGATTTTTCTCGGTTTCCCAATTTATGTTCTAGGGTGACATCTAAAAATCTGGACTGGCCGAAGCAACGACTCTCTCGGGGAGGTGAAGGAAAATTTCGTTGGCAAGGTTAGCGGCTATGCTTCACATGTACTGTACATGTCCAGAAATTGCGGCGGTCGTCCGTTCTCCTATAAATTTAGTTATTAGCTTTATTAAGTTGATTCGGACAATGCGTAAACACAGCTTCTCGACTGATTCTAGGCTTTGTTAAACCCTAGATAAATTGTTATATTCATTATGCTTTTGATCAGCCACTGGGGCGATTAAAGACTCGTCGGAACCTGCGATCTGGTTCTTCATGAAATTGCGAACAATTTAGGAAAATCTCGCAAAAAAAACCCCGGATTTTTTTTAGCTATTTTTTAATTTTGTTCATGTTTTTGTTCGTGGCCGAGATGAGCTAGTAAAGGTATTTATGGCTTGGTTTGCTTCTGTTAAAGTGGGTGGCGAAACGGGTGCGCGTTGCCAAGGCAACGGTGTCAATCAATCCGTCTTGGGGGCGTGGCTTATTCCCGAACTCTTGCAGAACCTCGGAGAAAAGGAAAATCGAGGATTTTGCAAAATCGTCTATGGCGAGTTTTGCTGGGATTTTGTTTACTGTCGCCCAAGTTCAGACCAACCTCGGTCAATGGCTATTGATAGCCAATGACATTGTATATGGCAGAGTTATTGCCCACGATGGGTACTATCAACCTATGATCCTCAACCCGAATTTTGGGCAATACTTTACTTTATGCCCTGCTCCGAAAATCAACGATTTTCTAATGATTGACCATGTTCAGATCCACTTTGACCAATGATTATTGCTTGCCAATGACCGTGTCTATGGTCAAGCTGTTGTCCATGATGGGGGTTACAACTTGCCACCCGCGGGCCGAATTTTGGGTTCGTACTCGCAATTTTGACCGACTACAGTAGGTCGAGTCCGGGTTATGGTACCTCGGCCATGCCGTGTTCCAGTCGCTCTCCTGCCGCCAACCGAACGGTTGAATTGCCGGGCTCTGAAGCTCGCATGGGCTCAGAGATAGTGGAAAAAAGGAATTCTGGCTCGGATGAAGAAAAATTGCCCAGCAAAGACTAGTGAATGTGCCATTGACTTAGCATTGGCCATTGGAAATAACATCAACTGGTTTGGTGTCTTTTTTATGACCAATGTTTATTATAGTTTGGTGCTACATGTAAGGTATGCCTATCACTACGATATGGTCCAAAGTTCCAATAAAACATACTGTGTGACTCAATGCTGCTATATAGGGCCCATTGTTACTATAAATGACTCTATGCTACAATATGGGAACATTTGTGTATAGGACCCAATGCTACTCCATGTATATATGACCAATGCTACTAAAGGTCCCAATGCTATCATATAGGGCCCAATGCTAATATGTTGGACCCAACGGTACCATAAAGGACCCAATGGTACTATAAATGGCCCTATGCTAATATTTAGTTCTCAATGCGGCAATATAGGGTCCAGTGCAACCATAAAGGACCCAATGCTACTATAAATGGCCCTATGCTAATATTAGGGCCCACTGCTACTACATGTATATAGGTATCAATGATGTCATGGAGGACCCAAGCGGAGATAATTGAAGAGGTCGGATTACATCGGAAAATAGACATAATTACAATAGCTTGGGCGTGTGGGCCATATACAATAGCTAGGGCCTATTGGCCATATACCATAGCTAGGGCCTATTGGCCATATACCATAGCTAGGGCCTATGGGCCATACACCATAGCTAGAGCCTATGGGCCATACACAATAGCTAGGGCCTATGGGCCATAAACAATAGCTAGGGCCTATGGGCCATACACAATAGCTAGGGCCTATGGGCCATACACAATAGCTAGGGCCTATGGGCCATACACAATAGCTAGAGACTATGGGCCATACACAATAGCTAGGGCCTATGGGCCATATACTATATCTGGGGCAATAGCAATGAGCCATTTGCTAGTGCAGTATGCTTCCGTTCCAATGCTACCGTACAAAGCCCAATTTGCTAGTGTCAACGGCCCATTGCTAGTGTATACAGTTCAATGCTATTGTAAATGACCCATTTGCTAGCGTCGATGGGCCACATGCAATAGCTACATGTATGTGCCATATACATGTACATTAGCTATAAGTAATGTACATTAGTAATGGACCATAAATACTACCAATGGGCCATTTGCTAGTGTAAATGGTCCAATGCTATTGTATTATGTATCATGTCCATTGGTATTGTATATTGCCTAGCTAATGCCAGTGTATATTGCCTTGATATGACCAAATGCAATGTAGTAGAAAAAAAACACTAAAAAACCTGGATTTTTTGGAAATTTTATAATTTTTCTTCAAGTTTTCATTTCTCAAAACTGACACAAAACTAACAGGAAATAGAGGAAATTTCGAAAATGTTCAAAATCGTGGATAATTGCAATTTGCGAAATAATCCTAACCACAGCATTATTTTGAGAATTTTCCGAAAATCATTAGAATATTACTTGCTTTGTATGAATATGAATGTTTTTATAAAAAGTTTTGAATGTAAGCCATTCGATCAGAATTTGAGACTTAAAAACCTTTTTTTAGCATCTCAAATGTAAAACACTCCCGAAATATTTCAGAATTTTAAAAAATGTTATCAAATTCTATAAACCCATAGTTTGCAGTTAAACGCACATGTATTTTTATTTTAAAACCAAATAAATATTTCTTACGTTACATGCCTACACGCCATAATGAACGTAAAAAAACCACACATTGCAATAGTTCATCGAAATACCGTAAAGACAGTACATGTAGCTGTTTAGTAATAATGGTAGCTGTCCGTGTATGATAGATTGTGTTGGCTGTAAGGGAGACGTCGACTTAAGAGGGACCTGTGCACGGAGGCTAGCAGATTTATCATCTTTCTTCTTGCTGTTTTTCCTGGAGTTTTCTTCCCGCCATTTCGGAATTTGCTGAGTTTGTTCCACTGCATTTGATTTTATTACAAGCGATAATAGCATTCAATGTTAGATTAGGTAAGTTTATATATTGTGAAGAATTTTAAAAGGAATTTTAATATGTTTAATATGATGTCTGCCCCAAATGATATGCGATGTGGTGTGATAAAAGACACTTTATATTCATTAGCTCTTGAAATTTCAAGTAGGCCTAATTGTTTTCAGCCTCAAGCGTTACGATTATTTTACGCAAGATTTCAATCATGATACTGTAATTTAAAACTGCCCATCAGGTACGTGATGAGTTATCTTTCTGGTAAAATATGTTTGTTAAACTTATTGAAATCGAAGATAGGTATGTTTTCCATATCTGACCAAAATTTAGTTATACAGTGTAGCAATTAAATTTAGTAAACGTCTATAAAAAAGGGTTCCCCCAGACCTGAAAAACCCACCTGGAAAAGTCAGGAAAAATTGATTTACTTTGAAAATGTCAGGGAAAATCAAAAACTCAATAACAGATTTTACATGCTGTAGTTAATTGGTTAGCCCAAAAATCAAGAGATAACAAGAAATTCTGCAAAAGAAATTAAAAAGAACTAGTTAAATTTATTGTCTCCTCGTGAAAATAATAAGGAATGTGAATTTAATAAGCAATAAATACAGCATTTGTTACATTGATTGGCATGTTATATTTTGGCATTTTCAGCGCTCAGGGAAATTTGTTTTGAAACCTAAAAACGTCTGGGAAGTTCAAAATGTCATCTATGAGAGAACCCTGTAAAATCAGCAGGTCAACCATTTGAATAAATTTGCCATTGTTATGCTTGCCTCACAGGGTTATCAGGGTAAACAATTTTAATGACCAGTTAGTCCAAATGCAGTAAAGTACTGCAGATTCAGTAGATGCAGTCAGTATGAAAGTAGTGAAGCTCTTCGTTTATTTTGTTGCGTTTTATATAATTAACAACTAGGGTAGTTTATAAACTTGGTTTTCTAGTAATCTTCGTAAACTTATCGATAAACTTATCGATATAAACATTTCTGAGAAACCCCTTAAAATATGCAATCCATGCTATCTAGAATGCTTTGCCTGTTTGCCTGCTCTAAGGGGTAGATCAAATCTCCCACTTTCGTGGTTATATGCAAATGAAACTGAACTAACCAGCATATGGAAGGAGCTTGTCATTTTTCCATACCTGCATTTAGATGCTTTGCACCATCTGATTTTGTAAGTGTGGTGTCTGATTTTGTCATACTAGTGTCCTACTAAGTCGATTCCTTCGGTGATCTCGCATACCGTTAGAAATATAACAAGTTTAGAACACAATTACGTCAATAAGATATACAGTTAGCATTTATTACAGCGAACAATCATGGTGTTTCACACAGTTAAATAACGGGCAAAAACAAGAAAACAAGATGTTGCAAATTGTGAGGTATTCGGCAACGAACTTGGAAATTGTTGCTGTGGCATCGAAAAAGTCAAAAGTCAGGTTTTTCGTCTTTTGCTAAACACCGGCAAGCGCACTGAACTTGTCCATCTTCACCGGCAAAAGCTGGACCATCTCTCTGGTGACTTCTATCTCGTCTTTGAAGGCCTCCGCGGCCGATGGGTTCTTCTCGCAGTAGTCCACCAGGAACTTGTACATGCAGTAACTCTTTTTTAAGTTCTCGATGGTCACGTCCGTGTCGCTGCTGATGAACTTCGAGTGGAATCGTCCGATGTGGAAATAGGCGAGCAGTACCGGACGCACCAGTTCTTCCGGATAAGTATCCGGCAATTTGCCGGAGGAATCCTGGAACGTATCGATGAAAGCTTGAAAGTACTTGATCCCTTCCTCGGCCAGGTGATTCACCTTATTGATGGCGTGCTGAGACCGAGAGCCACACGCGGGATCATGGAGCATAACCATCTTGAGGTCCATTAGCTGACTGTACGTCTCAGCGAGTTCGAACTGCAGTTGCCGGACAGCATTCAGGTAATATTGGGGATTCAACTCCTTCAGAACGGCCTCCAGCATGTCTATCCGCCTCTTGTGCATTTTGCACTGCCGCTCTTCGACGTTCTCGAAGTACGCCAGCAGCTTGTACAACTTGCTCATGTCCTGGACGAGCTGGACGTGGTCGGACGCGTGGTCGGACAACGTGTAGAACTCCTTGGCCTGGTTCAGCCATTTCTGAGCGTTGAGAAACACCTTTCGGGCCTGCTCGAAATCCAGCACGTACTTGGTCGGAAGCTGCTCTTCCAGAGTTGTCACCTCCAGGGATTTGAACACCATGCGGGGCTTTCCGGATGCGGATGTCTTCGCGAAAGACACCACAGCTTCCTGCTCTTGGTAATTGTCCGCATTGTTTGGCTCGGAATCGTTCGGCTTTGCGTCGTTCGACTCGGTTTGACCACCCTGAGATGGGGCCGAAACGGAAACTTGGTTCATGTCCTCGACCATCTCCTCAACTGTCTGTCGCATGAGATCGTCCCACGACATGGACAAAAGAAGCAGCCCATACTTGGCCCAGCACCGTGCCACATCAGCTCTTCGATGCCGCAAGGTATCAACGAGCTTGTCGTAATCATCCGTCTTGGATTCCTGCTGACGAAGCTCGGCCTCGTGGTTGTCCAGCACGTAGGTGGCACATGCCAAGTGATGCAGCGCGTCTTCGAAGTCGTCGTTGCCGACGAAGAACTGCGACAGAGTTGCCGAATTGATGGCCCAGTCGATTGGGTCAAAATCCCGGGTCTCCAACTGTCTCCGGAGAGTCGTGTGACAATATTCTGCTGCCCGTACCGTCTCTTCCAAGTTGCTGTACACCTGGGCCAGGTAGTACATGGTGTGCGTTAGGATCTTCTCGAAGATCTTCCAGTTATCATCCAAGGGTGTCCCGCACTCAGCAGTTTCAACATCCCACTTCCACATAAACAGGTCCTCGATGTCCAACGGGGCAACGCAAACCTCTTTACGGTATTTCTTGGACAGACTTTCTGCCTTCTTGAGAAATTCAAGCGCCTTCTGGAGCTCCCCTCGCATCGACCACAGTATGCCGATCTGGTTCAGGGCTTGCAGGATGAGCAAGATGCAGTCTCTGGAAAGTTCCCTTCCTTCAACAAGCTCCAAGCATTTGGCAAGATGCTCTTCTCCGTTGGAAAACTCCTCCGTTTCAATGGATATCATGCCCAGCTTGTAATGAACTGCAGCAGTGATGCACTTGGTGCGTAGCACGGTTTCACCCTCAGTTTCTTGACCGCTGGTCACGTCGTCTTCGTAGTTGACCAGGTCTTTCTTGATCGTACTGAGGATCTCCTTGGCTTCGTACCTGGACTTGTATGGCTCATGCTCAGGGTCTTTCTTCTCCAGAAGCTTGCGAACCTTCTCGTAGTTTTCGAAGCAGTTTGACAGCAACTTCTCGAACTGGTCTTGGTCAGCCATAATCGAATTCCCCGGATTTTTCCTCCGAAAAATTAATTTGGTGCGTAATTTGCGTTATTTCAAAGCCGAAAATTAGCCTAGCAACTGACACTTCTCAAAACCAGGGAAAAACAAAGGATTGTTGTTTCGCAGCGAGGCATCATGGGAAAATCCAATTGAAGGAAGTTACAGGCAGAAGCGCTGTTTATGTCAGATCGAATGGAGCGCGATAGAACGTTCCTAGAACGCGGTTTTTTAAATTGATAATTAATTGTTAGTTGATCAGCACTTTGATAGCGTTAGTTTAAGAAGCAAACAGTTTCGCACTAAAAGATAATTTGTCGACATTGGGTAAGCCGAAAATTTGCATTATTCAATAGGCGGTAAATTGAGATAGAGAAAATTTATAAAACTTTATGTTGCATGTATTTGCAGTAACAAATTTGAACAAAACTGAACAACAGAAAAATCTAAGAATGCATTTAAAATGCATTATGAAATGCAGATCGATATATTTCAACGCAATTCCAATGTTAAATAAACAAAAAATTGCATCATATTACCTGTTAGAAACCTACCTGAAACCTTCCAGAAACTTACCTGTTTTTAAAATTTAAGAATGTAATCAATTGGGTTATTAAAAAAATTAACAATAAGACAACTTTTTTTGGAGTAATGAATTATGAATATAATTTTAATCAAATATCTGAATTCACATTGACTTTATGATTATGTACTTGTAAACGAGAATTAAACAGGCAACATGATGCAATTTTTTTATATTTATTTAGTAATTATTAGAATTGCGTTCAAACTTATCGATCCGCATTTCATAATGCATCTCCAATGTAATTTGGAGATAATATCGAAGTTATTTTAATTTATTATTCTGCGGGTTTCTATTGAAACTGATTGCGGAAGTGAAAAATGGAGAACTGTTGGAACAAATTTATTCCAAAAGTGTTCTCATTAACATTAGCTGTGCTACTACAAATTAAGAAATACAGAATTCAAAAATGAACCGCACTTTATTTTCTTCAAATTTGTTAGTTTAGATTGCATGCATGTACATGTATTTATGTGCCGTTTTCTTCGAAGTGTTTCCCCAACAAAGTGTACACACAAGTAACACAGAAAATATCACCATTAAATAAACGTAAATGAGAAACTTGCAAATGAATGAACTACGATAACTTTTTAATTCAGGAATATTGATGGCATCAAACAATTTTGTTTTAATGCAAGTTATGCAAAGAAAACTGATTTCAGTCACTGTCACTTCCACTGCCGAAGATTTCTTCTTCATCCCTTTTCTTTTGATCGTCTTCGGCATCACTCTCGCTTTCACTACTGCTGGACTTATCGCTCCCGCTTTCCTCATCACTGCTCTCACTGCTACTACTGCTGCTGGATGATTTGCTGCTCTCTTGTTTCTTATCTGCATCTTCCTCTTCGGCTTCACTCTCTTCTTTCTCACTCCGTTCCTCTTCATCACCACTTGCTCGTCTGGCCCGTTTATCTTCCTCCTCGCGGTCACTCTCAGCTTCCTTTTCGCTTTCTTCATCTGCACTTCCCTTTGGCTGGCCTTCTTCCTCCTCCTCCTCTTTATCACTTTCCTCCTTTTCACTGCCGCTTTCCTTATCGTTGTCAACTGTTTCCTTCTGCTTTTCTTCTTCTTGATCCTCGTCACTATCTTCATTATCGTTTCTAATTCTCCGACGTCGTTTTGCTGTAACAAAATTGAACGTGTTGTCAACATAATTTCCACATTCAGATATAATTCAAGCGATCAAACAGAATTTTTACTAATTAATATTTGTAAAAGTATGTTTGCAAATCTACCTGGAATTTCAACTGTTTCTTCATCGTCAACATCCTTGTCGTCTTCATTCTTTCCCTCAGTTTCCATGAGTTCCTGAGGCTCTTCCTCCTCCTCCTCTTCCACCTGAGGCTCCAATTGCATCATGCGTACCTCCTTAATATTAAGTGCACAATGTAATACGAGCATTTACGCTGAAAAATTACTTTCAATAATTTCTGTTGCAAATAACAAACCTGTGTTTTGGATTCCAGTTCGTTCAATGGCCTGTGCCGCACCACTAATCTCGAATTATTAGGTTGGGTACCAGGCTTCAGACGACGTTTGCTCAAACGAACCCTTTAGATAAATGGCAAAATAATATCTCAGTGCAAATTGCAAATTCCAGTCATTTTAAGTTGAAAATCAAGTCAAACAAAAAGTTATGTTAACAAACCTTGTTTCTAATTCATTGTAGTAGACACCAGAATTTCTAAACACTACGAAGTAATTTTCTTCATAACCTTTGGATGCTTTATTTTTCACATTCCAGTTATATTCTCTAGCCATTTTATAATCATATCTGAAAAGAAACGATGCATAGTTATAAATATGCCCATTTTAATTAAATGTATTATAATGTCTAAATGAAAACACAGTGAACATACTCTTCTTCATCCACATATTCTACTGCATTGTCCACATCTTGTTTACGTTTTCCTAACGTCTCTTCTGTTGGCAAAAAGTATGCGACGAACTGCTCGCCACTTTCATCCATAACACCTCTAAAAATAGAAAAAAAATGATTAATTGTGTATATGTTCAACACATTGTTGGAGAATTTCAACTGGTGTAATCAAATTCAACCCATGCCAAAAACGTTAATCACTCGTATAAGATTTAAAAGCATACAATTTTCAATCATGTCAGATTACTAGAAAAGCATGCAATGACATACCGAATCATGGCCTGCGACATTTCTTCCAGTTGGGCAGGGAGGGGTCGACCCATAGGTGCAGGGTCAGAGTCAAAAATTACTTGTGCACATGGATACTTCCACATCTATAGTTAAAATCGACAATTAACTCAACTTCCATACGGCAAAACGTCATGCAGATAGTCCAAATAAAGCAAAAGTGCAACGAATCCTAGTCACTTACTTCAAAATCAGGGAAAACGGAGAGTACCTCAACAGGAGTAACGTGAGGTTTAGTGTGATGTTTTTCGATCTATGTGGAAAATTAAATATTTATTAGTAACAGTAAAGCATAAAATGTTAAAGGTAACTTTTATAGCTTACAGTGAGTTTGGAATCATCGAACGTCTTGTCAATTTCTTTAATTTGACTTTCACGATCCATATACAAATCTTGCTCCTTGAAATATCGCTTGACGTTGTAACCGACCCTAAATTCGACAACAAACACTTGAGATATCCCTACGAACTGCTCAAAGCAATAATTGATTAATCACTTTTTTTGACATCTTACTTTGTCTCAGTTTTTTCTGTCGAAGGCTGAAATCGAGTATACTCCGTTGAAATATATTCAGTACGGCGCAGCCACGAGACACTTTTGGCATGGTGACGGGATCTGGATGACACAATATTTGAAATTGATATTAGCGAGTGAATTTGTAGCATTTAGGTTCAGATTTTAACTTATTTTATACCTTTTAGAATCAGTGGGCTGGATAATTTCTTCCTCAAGTAGTTTTTCATCTGCCGGATCTAAAATGACTAGAAAAAGGAACCCCAAATTACATACGACATGCGTAACAAATGTCTAAAAGTTAGAAAAAATGTATTAATTACTTACCATTTGGATTAATTGCATATGTATCTGAATTGATGAGATCGATAGGCACACCTAGGTCATGTTCAGTGAGGAGGTCATGTTTGTAATTTCTCTCCAAAGATGTTGGGTTATATTGTACAAATCTGAAATGCGAAATATCAGCTCGCGATAATAGATATCACTTAAAATTTATGTGGTGAAATTATGCATACTGAAGCAATAATCAATAGATAGTTCCATGACAATTTGTCACAAATGAAATCTTACCTATTTGATTCAAATGGATACGTTATGAACTTTGGATCAAACGGAATGTCCGGCAACGTGTTGCAGTATTTGACTCTGCAAACTAGTTCTGATCTGCAATTAAATCCAATCAAATTCAAGGTATAATAATTGCAATGTCAAGACTACTGTACTGTCAGCATACATGTAGGCCTACTTACTTTTTATCAGCATTGGCTCTTTGTCGTTTATCAATGTCACTTCGGTGGCCTGTCTGTATTGTCGGAGCCATTGTGGATATTCCTGGTAAATTGTGTGAAATTACGCATACAATATACTAGGTATAAACAGATTTTACAGCAGCATAAAAAAGCTCGTTATGATAGGATGGAGGTCGCCATGTTGGAGAGCTACGCTACCAACTTACCACACGTAACTTCAAAACAAAATATTTTTATATGCTGTACTGATTTATATTTCATCTTTTAGCTTACCTCGGTGAATTGAGGATACGTTCTCCTTTTTTAATTTCACCATCAGTCCAACTTTAGACGTTTACTGTTTGTTATGTCGTCAAGATTAGAGTGGGAAAGCCTTCCAAGATGGCCTCCTTTACGTTTTTATGCGTCGGTTTTTTTGTTCACATAAGCAAATTGAAACCAAAACACGCTGCATGCTATTTATATTTTCCGCTTTCGTGGTGTTTTCGTGCAGAAACATACTATTCTGAAAGAAAATTCATCAAATTGTTGACATTCCATACGTAATAAGTTAACAATGGCTCAGCCAACCCAAGGACAAATGATTCAAATGCAAAATATGCTGCAAGCGCAAGCAAATCAACAAGTGCAGCAGCAGCCTATCCAATCTATGGTACAGCAACCCCTACCCCCTCAACAGCATGCACAAATGCAACCTTCGCAAGAAGCCCAGAAAATAGACAATATTTCCAAAGTGAAATCATTGATTTGGCCCTTGAAGGAATCATTAGCCGTAAGTTCATTCAATTTGCAAGTCAGAAAAGAAAGTTGCCTTTGAAAGTCTATAGGACTAACCTGTGTTGTGTGCTGTAACCATAGCATCCTGTGCTGTAATTCTTTCGTCGAAATATGAAACCTGTTTTAATTATTTAGTGACGTGTTATGTCATCATCCTAGGGGGGAGTAGGGTTGGTCAGACTTTGGCCAGGGTTCCTCCAGACCTGGAATTGTCAGGAAAATGGATATAATTTGAAAGTCAGAGAAATTCAACAAATCAGTAATACATTTTGCAATCTTAATTCTTTATAAATTAATAATGAAATTGTCAATTTAAAAAAAACTAATCTCAATCAGTTTCATTACGAAAATGTATGCTCTACTGGTTACATATATGATAAGCAATAAATATTCCATTGATGGCATATGCTGGAAATGTCAGGGAAGTTGAAAATTTCGACTTTGGGGAGAAACCTTGTGAAGTATGTGGGGGTGGAGGTTCAATTCAACTTGGTACCCTAGTAACCCCACAATCAGTAACTGACCACTTTGTGATAAGGGGCATAGCCTAAGCTATCAACTCAATTTATTGAACAATTATCAATGCATTAGTATGTTACCATGGTTCAGTCAAATTCAATTATTGCGTCATCACTTTCATTCTGTGTTGCAAAATTAATCATGTTTGATCGAATTGGTCGGGGCTTTCACCTTTGTCAATTCATCTTAGTATGTATACTGTCAGCTGATGCCTATTCGGATACGAAATCCATATAATATATGGATTAAGTATTGTGCGAGGTGACTTAATTTTTATTTAATGATAGGTTTTAATGCCGTATTTTGTACGACAGCCTCGCTCCTATCAGC
>JAQGAF010005273.1:0-12356 GCA_034687865.1 Kryphioiulus occultus | reverse complement strand
TCAACTTTAATGAATAAATACCCTTTGATTAATTAATAAAAAAGATAATTAAAGATTGAAAAAAATGGTCGTTGGCCAACTCGAATTATTAATAATCTTTTTTATTAATTAATCAAAGGGCATTTATTCATTAAAGTTGAACTGTCGCCTCCAGAAGTAACCAGACTATCAAGCAAAATTATTATCACAAGGCACAACATGAATTAAACCGAAATAAAGTTTAGTTTTTAAGTTACAGAATTAGCGAACTTAACCGATCCATTGTTTTTTTCATATGCTGACTAAAAAAAATACATGAATTTGTACTTTGTTTGAAGTTGAGTTTCTTTCGTAAATTTGTGATGCTATGTATTACAATTGTATTTTGATTTTCAGATACATGCAGGCTGCAATGTTGACATCCAGGTGCTCCAAGAACGAGTTACTTGTAGCATTATGTTCTAATAGAAATATATTTTCTCGAATTTGTATGTCCACTGAAATAAAGATTTTGCAAAACTATTTGCCTCCTGAGAAGTTCCATTCTTTTCATACAAAAAATCCCATAGCAAACCCATAGAATCTGTTTTTTCGATGCATTAAATATTTAATTATCAAAAATTGCTACCAGTAGGTTAACTAAACCTACGACTGATAACTTGAGCCACACAATGAGTTTAATTGGTATGTAGCTTTACACTGGAAGCCACTTTTCAAAGCAAAAGTGAAAGAAATGCAACAAAGGTAAAATATGAAATCCTGCCACATACTGATCATTTCAATGAAATTTACAAATCATGCTATGCCAAGGACAACAAACCCAGTATATATACACCTGTAAATATGTGTTGGTCTAAACACTGGAATTAAGGATCGAAACGTTCTTCTTCATCAGTTTCGGCTTTACTACAACTTAGAACTCAACCATGAATTCTAAAGGAATGGTAAATAGCAATTTTCTATCTCGCTTTTATTTCATTATTGACTTTTGTAGTTTTGAAAATTATCAAGAAACATTTGTTCTAATGCTCTCATTGCATTTATTCTCACTTGTCGAACCTGGTATTTTAAAATGCATCAATGTGTCTAATGAAGCCACCATAATTTCAATAAAGACCAACTTCTATGATAGAGAAGTTTTTCTTATCGAAATTCGTTTCTTCCAATGATTGCACAAAACATGTTCAGCAGATGACAATAACTTTTAATTTCATCATATTATAACGCCTTGCTCATATATTTTGGGTAAATTAATATTGCTCATATCAAAATTAGAGAATACAATGTAATTATTGTTTGGAATTGCTAGCGTGTATATTAATTGTAGAAAACATTGAAAATAAAAGTCAAAAGTTGGAAGGAAATGTTTCAATTAAGGACTGGGCATAAAAGACGTCCATCAAAAAAAACGACCCCTATTTCGTACCAATTTCGTACAAATTGGACAACCCTGTCCCTCTTCCTCTTGAACGCCTGATTTCAGTATAAACAGATTAATCTAAATACATGTACCTGCAGCAGTTATATATTTTATTCATATTTAACATTTGGTATAAAAATGTAATACTATTAAATATTGTATTGAATGCAATATCAATCCTAAAAAATTATCTAGAATTACCTAATGGAATTTTATCCTATACATTCATATACACTGCATGTACTGTAAGGACATATGTTGTGGAAAGAATTATGTATGCATACTACTTGACTCTGCTCGAAACTGTTCAAATAAACTCTTAAAACCATGTACATGTAACCAACATCAACAAATGTCATTGTCCAGGCTGTTAATATTTCCATCATTAGACCCATAATGGATCCCTGTCTATCATTCCGTTAAAAGCTTGTAATATGTGTGAATTATAAAGTCATGCCAATCAACTCCACAATATTAGCTCTCAGCAGAAGAAACTCATGCGAATGGTCGCTATAGAAAGGTTTCACTATGCTCGGATACCCCTCGGACCCGTACTTTATCTAGTCCTTAAACCCCATAAAGTCGTCATTATTCTTTGCAACAAAAACATAGTATTTGGTATTTGTAACGCCAAGGTCGTATAAGTATAAAGTGGTGGGTCCTTACGAATTCACATGGACCACTATAGTATCATAGCATAGTAGAATCAGCAAAGTATCAAGGTATTTTGAACAAAAACCTGCCAGCATTGGCGTGTTAACTAATTGGCCAATGGTACATTTTTCATTACTACAATGGTCCCATGCATACTTTGTGGGTAAAATGGCATATTTGACTTAGAGTTGTCAGCATGGCCAATAATAGTCCATCACCAGAGTTCAACATCATACAAAACTTTTGGTCTCTGCTGAAAAAAAGATGCGCCGTAAAATTTGAGATGTGTTGAGAGTAAAAATGGAACAAACTTGCCTCTTTGAAAGGCCTATAAATGATTGCCCTATGCGTTTGCAATCAGTAATTTCACTAGAGGAGGTGGTATGGGTATCATTACTATGGGTACCAATACTTTTGATCCATTCATTTTTATGTTCATCGTAAGTATATCGTTGAGTAGTGATTGCATTTTACAAATTCATTGTCGCATAAGCTCGTAATGGCCTACTAATGATTATTAAAAAATAGCGGTTTTGTTTCCAGCTTACCAGAACATTTATTTATATGCGGAAATCTGGAATTTTAGTGAGGGAACCGCCACTGTACATATGTAGTATCGTCAAATATGCCAATTATGATTTTGTTGGCTTCAAATGCGAAAGTAATATTTTGTCCCTTTTTTGCAGCTTATACTACTGTTGTTGGTGGCAATAATGGGTCTAGCTCACGGATATCGTTCTGGTGGTTACGGTGGAGGATATGGTGGTGGATATGGCGGTGGTAATTACGGTGGCGGAGGAATGTATAGTAACAGAGGATATGGTGGAGGCTACGGTGGTCAAAGCAGTGGTGGATACGCACGAGGAGGTTATGGCCGTTAAAGGTAGAACCCTGATTAACAATAGAGATTTTGTTTAAAATTGCATACATGTACTTAGTGTTTGGCAACACAAAATACAAAAACAACTTTCAAATAAAACTTGTAGTCGGTATCATTTTCTTCGATATTCTAAATGGAGAAGCTGTACTTCCTTTCGAAGCAAGAAGGAGAATAAATACGGCTGTACTATACATTATGCCCTGCAGCAGGCCTGCAAACATAGACGCAATGAGAAAGTGGGCTTCTCTTAACGTCTCGTAGGTTGGCAGGGATTCTTTGTATTTTTTTTTTTAACCTGCAACGTGTTTCAACAGGTATCAAACAAGTCTTATCAGGTGCAAAAATACCTATCATAAGTTTCAGAGGGATGCATTATACACTGCAAAACAAAAATGCACTTGTAGAACATGAAAGCGTATCTTGTAGAACATGAAGGGGTTCACCATATGTGATCAACATGTATATTTGCGGCAAGGATTGTGACCTAAATTCCCAAATTTAGAACATACTGGGAACACATTTAAAGAGCATGAGGCCATTTAACAGATCACATAACATGCTTTGATATGATCTATATTTGTGTAAAATTGCGATCTAAAAATGCATGCTTTTAGTGTTCTTATAAGGTGACTTTTGGATTTAGTGTCAACATTTTGGAAACCTATATGAAATACACTTGTTATAAACAAAACCTTTCGACAACCAATAACGAAACCTTGAAGAAACCATCATACAGTAGGTTTCTTTTACAAGGTTTTTTTTTTTCTAAACAGATATATGAATTAAACCCAAACGTAGAAATTATCCTCTTTGTCAAAGTTTTGATAAATTCGTTATGTGGTGAATGATTTATACACACCCTAAATAAATATTTTCAGTTTTAAGTTTTTGTGTGAAATTTACCGATAGTGCAGAAGCTCATTAGCTAGTGCATGATCTACTGTAATAGGATACCAATTACTTCCTGCTAAATTATAGAAACGCTTACCTTTAAAAATATCTAAAAATTACCTCTACATTTCCATAACCTATTTAAGGAATTTTCACAAACAACGAAAAGAATGCCACATATTGGAACATAAATACAGAAAATGTCTTTTGTATTAAGTTAAATGGGTGGAGTAATATTTTTATTTTTCATTGCAGGCATAACAAAACCTATATGACAATGCAGATGATCTTATTGGATGTAAAAGGCTATTCAAATAAACCGTCATTTATTTGGATAGTAGGCTTCGTTTAATAGAGCAATTCGTTTTACATAAACACTTTTGTTTTAGCTTAAATTTGACATTAACTGAATGACTTACCTCACAAACAGTACATGTAAGTGTGTTAATATGACGAATGCTATAATAAAGCTTGAATTCAAACTATAATATTGTGTTTGTATACAGGGTGAGGGAAATGTTGAACAATTTAAAAAAATCCATAAAACAGCATTGCAATTGGCTCACGTCACCATCACGGTTATTAGATCACCATCTTCTAAATATTTCACGAAAGGCATTTGAAAGTTATAGTGAACTTTCATGACTATATAGCAAAACTTTATTTGAATTTATTTCTATGTTTTGTTAAGGCAGATTCGGTGAATTGATGCACAGCTATATGAAGCACAGGTGATCTCCAATCATGTTAATGGTATTAATAAATTCAAGGGCTGTGTAGTACATTAGGCCCTACATCTGCCTACTCTGCCATAAGCACATTAAGTGGGTTTTCCATAACAGCTTGTAGGCTAGTAGTGCCTGACTGGCGATTATACATCTCAATAAACAATTTATGTTTTTATTTTGGTTAATTAGGTCAGGTCATGTTAAGATTAACGTGAAGAAAAAAAGTGAAAACTCTATGCAAATCCATTATAACTAGGTCTTTCAGTACAATTATTCCTTTCAATATTCAACCCATTACTGGAATATTATTTAAAACGACATGCCAATGTAGGGTTACACTAGTGAATGGTCACCTAATAAAAATAACTTAATTACACAATTATAATGTTAACTCTAAAATAGTTTACCATGGTTCAAACATTTTTGGGTAATGAAATCCCACAAATGCCATGAGCAATAGTACATGTACAGCTTGGATTATGTTTAATCTTGGTATATACAATCTCATCCAAACGGTTGAAACCGGATGCCTAAAACTGACGCAAACTTACAGTCTTTTTACATAAAATAATTTAAATTAAAAAATTTAAAACAAGGGAAAGCAGGTTCAGTAGAAAAGCAAACACAAATAACATTCACTCATAATAGACGGATTTAAAAGCAAAAGCAAATTCGTGCAAAAATTAAAAGATTAAAAACAATCCAGCGATTTAGAGATTAAATTCTGACACTGTCATGTCACGCTTGGGTATCATGATATTCCTATATGTACGTGTATAAATAGGTCCAATCAAACAGCATGGGCATCCACAAACGAATATCGACGACAACTGCGAAGTTCAATTTAAGAAGTGCAAAGATGTTTTCAAAAGGAATGGTAAATATCTAGCCGTAGCATTTTATCGTTGCCCAAGTTCTTTAAAATTAATCTTTTATATTAAAAACAGATCTATTTGTGTATTTTTTACTTTGCTGAATTTGGTGAACTTGCTGCGATTCAATTAACCCTATGATGCCAATCCCATTTTGGATTACGCGAGAACCAACCTGGGGTGTTTTATACCCAATTTGAAAATTAACTTTTTTTAAAGAAAACGTAAGGTGCTCCAATAGAACAGTTGTTTAACACTGATGAGGATGTTAAAAATCTGGGAACATCAAATAATTAGAGATATGGCACATTTTACATCCAAAAAAAAGTGCATTAGTTCCAACCTGGGGTTGTTTTCACCCAATTTGAAAATCGATTATTCTAAGTGATGTGCTCCAAATATTTTCTCTTCATAGAACAGTTGTTTAACACTCAGATGAGGATGTGTAAAAGTCTGGGAACATCAAATAATTAAAGATATGCCATATTTTACATCGAAAAAAAGCGTATTAGTTTTATGGGGTGTTTTTGACCCAATTTAAAAATCGATTTTTTTAAAAAAAATTACGGCGCCCAAATAAGTAATGCTAAGAGATTTCTACACATAGAAGGTTACTTTGGCATTCTGCTGAGGATGTGTGAAAGTTTGGGAACTTTGTTGTTAATTATAACGAACAACAAGATGGGGGTGAAATGACCCCCAGGATATTCAGTCCATTTAAGAATTTATTTAATTGCTGAATTTGCTGATTTCATCTTTTCATAGATCGTGGCCATGCTGTTGGTTGCATTAGTGGGCTTGTCTACTGCCCAGTATGGAGGTGGCGGATTTGGCGGACATGGTGGTGGCAGATCTTGTGGTGGATCCAGGGGATATGGAAGAGGTGGCGGTGGTGGATCCAGGGGATTTAGCAGCGGTGGATCCAGTGGATCTGGTGGAGGCACTTATGGCAGCAGAGGTTTTGCAGGAGGGTACTCAAGTGGAGGAGGAAAGGGTGGTGGTGGTGGATTCGGTGGTGGATCCGTCAGTGGAGGATATTAAACTACCTTTCTGAGGTACATTTAAATGCATAGTCGTGAAATTACAGAATATGGTCAAATAATCGCACGATAGGTATTATCCCGAAACAAGCAAATTTCAATGAGCAATTTTTAAGATTGTCTCTTACAGTGGACTCTGCTTAATACGACCACTTTTTGACAAGGCTATTTAATAACACTAAGCCTTAGGATTCTAATAGCCAAATGACAAAGAAAATCAATAACTTAAATTTTTAAACTTGAATTCTGTTGCAATTTACATGAGAAACACAGCACGACATAGTTAACTGCTGTTTCACAGAAGTTCGATGATAAAATTCTGTATTCGTAATGGGGATTTTCCCATAACATAAACCAAAGTGCTAATAGTTTTAAATGAAAAATTTTCAATGTATTTGTATTGAAATGTACGTTCAGGACTTAGTAATTTGATAACTATAAACGAATGATAACATTATCTATGATCGTATTAAGCGGACTACACTGCATTTTGGAATAATTCTCAATACAGACACTGTTCAATTTTGTTTCTCCGACATCTTACATGTGAAATGGTCGATGTCTATGTTTAATTTGCCCTAAAATTTCCCCGCAATGGATATTTTTGTTCTCATTACAGAACTACTTGTAGTTGGAATTTGGAGTTCCATTTATTAACGTAACCGTGCTATCCGTTATTTCTTTCCAGAAGCTATGACAGCAAAGGAAAACTGACTGAGTTTGGAGTTTTAGATCATATCTATTTTAATTTGCATTATTAAGGCTGTAGAATCGTTTAGCAAATGTACTTGCAAACAATGAAAATAAAGATTCATTTAAATTTTATAATTCGTGTATTGCCACTTACATTTAAATAATAATAGGTCATCCAAGCAATATGACTTTAAAATCCAGTTTTACATCTAACAATATTGTCTAAGGCCTAGGCCGCACTGCAGGGCGTTTACATGGAAGGTCATGGGTGGTGAGTCACCAATCGTAAATCTTTGTAAATTCGTAAGCTTCGAACATTTTGCGAAACATATTTTTATTTTGTATTTTTCATTAAAATCTTTTGCCTGACACATACCAATGCCGTTGTCAACGTGGCAAAAGGATAATATCGAACTATACTCCTCCCGTCATTGTGTTGTAGACTAGTACTATGCAGAAATAAATGAGATTTAAATTTTAACAAGTATGTTTGACGTTTGACATATGCCAAATTGTTAGAAATTTGTAAAAAAAACGTTTTAAGTATCACAATTGGTGGACACAAAACTTTGTATCCATCAAAATTATTACTCTTGCATTAATTTTCCCAGGTCTTTGTAAAAATTTCCATGAAACAAAATTCACCAATTAATGGTAATCTAATTTATCACTTCAACAATTGAAAATCTAAAATGTTCTTTCTCAAATCAGCAATCTCGTTCTAACGCATAGAATCGCCCTCTTTTGAGCAGCATTACAAACAAATTCGGTTCCACATTTGAGGTTATGCAATTTAAGGCTGGGACACAAATTTCCCTGATTTTATTTTGCATGAAAATTTGAAATTCCCTTGACTTTTCCAGGTTGTTCCAACTTTCCTGACATTTCCAGGTTTTCCAGGTCAGTGAGAACCCAGGTTATTTTATGTTCCCAATCACTACATCCCCACTTTTGTAATTAAGCTAAAACATTGGGCGTTTCAGGCACTTACAACGTTATATCGTGATCCCCTTCAAATTGCAATTTCCATTTGTGTTGTCATCTTTTTAAAGCAATGCTGAGATTCCTTTTTAAGTTATTCAAAATTATAAAATTTTGTATAATTATTTTGGCGTTGATTCAATTGAAATATTTGACCATTTTACAACAACGACTCAGGTCGGTATCCCTCGGTTCATTACGAGAAATACAGTTCATTACCTCGGTCCATTACAAGAAACAAAGCAAAACATATGCAATAACCAAGAGTAAGCCAGTTAAGCTCAAAATTCACGGAATGTTCATTAAAAAGTAAAGGAATTAAAAAACAAAAGAAATTCGTGGAAACAAAAATCAACTCAAACTAATGATATGGCTATGTCATGATATCCTAATACATTTGTCCTGCCTCACAAACCTAGAATAATTACCCAAAATTGGATAAAAGTGGTTTTTCTTTGGGTAACGACACTGTGGAATACATGTACATGTTCATGAACACTTTTACCATAAAAATGAATAAAAATTGCCTCAAGAAAATTATTATTCAGCTTGTCCCAATAATCTAAAAAAGTCTAAAGCAAGATCACTTTGAAATGCATTTTTATTCAGATGTTAAGGTTTTATTCAGATGCACGTCAGTAATGATGCAATACTGATAGCATTATAAGTAAATCACAATTAGACTAACCAACTTGATTCCCTTTGATTCTAGTTAGTTAAATTCTTACAATATTCACATTTCAAATTCTGCTCGCGACCCAAAAACAATCTGTTTTGGAACCTCTGATATACATGTTCCAGTATAATCTTGGGAAGAACTACATGTACATAATGGTTTAAATTCTGCCCAGTCAATTCCATTTTAAATCAAATATAAATTTGATCGATCTTATTTTAATAATTACTGTACACTGCATATTCGGAATGACACTATCAAAGTCGTAAAGTGACTTCTGGAACACCATGTGTAAGATCAGAACGTGAAATGTCAAACGGGTGTGAAATCACCCATTTGTTTATTTTCGCAAAAATTATAAAGCCACTTTCCAAGAACTGTCTTAATAGAGACATAAAAAATACCAAAAATGAATCCAAGATTACAGAACTAGCCTTGAAATTAAAGTATGATTTGGGAAAGGGTTGATACTCAACACGTCAAATTTGTAATATCAGTTCGTTATAACATTTTCGTGTATAGTTGTCAATCATAATTTCATGAATTTGAAACTTACAATTAGATTAAGAAATAAGAAGCTATTTCAATTATTGATGAAATTAAATACAGATGAGAAAGATAAATACCATACGGTACTACATGTATCATCTGGGTTGAGGTGACAATAGTCATCAAATTAGTAGAGAATTACAAATGTTCCATAGAGAACTATACGAAAAGCAACAAATACAGTGGCAAGCCAGTTAACCTGAAAAGAAAATAAAAGTAACGCCCATTCAAAATTAACACAATTAAAAAACAAAGGAAATTCGTGGAAATCGAAAAATAAAGTCGAACAAGCGATTTTGTGATTAAATCCAAAATTGTCATATCATGCTTGGCATGCAATAATGTCCCTATAAATAGGTCTCGAGGGCCCACATGAAAAGGAAATGCATTTTGAAATGCATTGCAAATTGAGAAATGTATTGCAAATGTATTGGAAATGTATTTTGCGGCAAGACATTCACAGCTTGTCCCATTAATTTATGAATGCATACAGCAATGTATTTTAGTAATGAATTTTAAAGTGCATTTTACAATGCATTACAAAACATATTGAACAATGCATTATACGTAATTGGGTAGCCAATTTGTGATGTTTCCATTATAGTAAGATGTATATTATAATTTATATAGGTAGAAACAAATGATAACCAAACACTTGATTTGTGTAAAATTAAGAAATTAATTTGCACTGCTACTGATATCTTTAATTCAGAAATTAAGATGTTTTTGATATGAAATTTAGAAATTGTGGTAATGTTGAGGGTTAATATCATCAATACAATACAATTGTCAGTACAGTATATACTTCAATGAATCAAGCAATGCATTACTATATGCATTGGAAAATACACTCTGAAATTCGCTTGTAAAGTATTTTAAAATGCATTCAAAAATGCATTTCACAAATCACTGACGACATCATGAAATGCATTCTGCAATACATTTGAAATGTATTATGAAATGCATTGCAATATAAATAGTTGAATACTCAGGAAATACATTTTGCAATATACTAATGTCTCAATCTACACATATTTTGAAATACATTTCAAAATGCATTGCATATTACATATTTCGAAATGCATTTCTTTTCCATGTGGGACAGGCGACATTTTTAGAAAGACTTCCAGAAATAATGGATTTTAAGCACATTGTGAGCACTTTTCAGCAGCAGGAAAAATCTGAACAGTTTACTATAGAAAATTATTCAGATAAATTTATTTTAGTAAAAAAACAATAGGTTTAAAAGTTGATCGCCATTGTCATGAACATGTACATGAAGGGCAGCATCTACATGCAAATACCGATTTGGTTCTATCTGCTCAAAGATGAATGACCTATGTTTATTTCCATTCTAGCAAAGTTTGCCTTAGTGATTTTGATCATTAGACCTAGAATATCTTCAATTTACTAGGGCTGTGCTATAAAATATGTCCAGCATCGATCGCAACAAACATTAAAATATCTGGACTGCTCCTATCGGCTCGCATGTGGCCAGTGATTGCCTGGCAGTTGGGCAGCTATATAAAGAAATGGAGTTTTTAGGTTAGTTTAGATCTCCATAAACACTTCATCTCTTGATACACATTTTGGACTTCAGACTTTCAACGTAATGACTTGGTTTCCTGCTATCATCAAATCTGCATTTGCGGTATAATGTGTTCAAAAAATAAAGCATTGCTTTAAAAAACAGCATGATCAAAATAACGTCATGACGGAGCCAGTGATTAGATAGACAAGAGTGTTGTCATCCTAAAATTGCTGAGATTCTTTTTTTTTTCAATTTATTGAAAATTATAAAATGTTGTATTCATTTGGGCATTAATTCAATGGAAATATTAATATGTACACTATTAAAGTTGACCATTTCGGAACACCTTTTCAGATAAGAATGCCTCAGCCAAATGAAAATTTGCAAAAGTCATGAAGGTATACAGAATTCGATAAAAAACATGGAATACATGGGAAAAGCCAGTTAAGCTCAATTGAAAATACAAGGGGCGCCAATTAAAAATTAACGGAATTAAAAACAATAGAAATTCCTGGAAAACTAAAAAAATCAGCTCAAACGAAAGAATGGCCATGTCATGCTTGCTATGTTTTAATATCCCAATGCATTGGTCCTGCTTCCTGAATCTGGGGAAATTTCCCAAAATTGAATAAATGTTTTTCTTTGGGTAAAGACACACCACGGAATACATATTAAAATTTTCCATAAAATTGTACAATAAGTATATCTTCAAATATTCTACTATCACCGATCACCCCGAGGATGGTTATTTCGCTTAATAAGTATAGCAGTCAGAAGAAAGTGATCAGTCAGTGTACCAATATTGCAAAACAGCTTAACAAGTTTAATATTATGAAGATTAAATGTGTTTTGCTGAAAACATAAATTAATACTTTCTGAACAGCGGTTTTGAGGACACATGTATTTGTTGTATAGACATCAAGCTCTTAATAACTACTGTACAGCACATACTTGTATATATACGTGGTATTCTTCAATTGACTTTAGAACTTGATAAATATTGCTTCAAAAATGACACCTTAATGACGTCTTATGGGTAAATATCCAGACATTCAAAGTTGTACAGTCACTTTTGGAATGTTCTTGAATATACGGTAAAATTTGAATGAATTACACTTCACAACTACTATCTGAACTGAACCTTTCAAATCATTATTACATCCTTATTTGAATCCCCAGAACGTGAAATGCTAAACGTGGGTATAATCAACCATTTGTTAATTTTTGCAAAAATAATCAAGTCACTTTCCAAGAACTGTCTTAAAAGTGACATAAAAAAATTAATCTGAGATTACAGTAGGAGTTGATGCTTTACTCGACAAATTCATAACATTACACATCAGTTTGTAATGATGCTTATATGCAGTTTCCATCTGCATTTAAAAAATTTAAAACCTGCAATTGAATTAAGCAGTAACATGTTATTTTATTGATTGATGTTATGAAATATGGACGAGGAAGA
>JAQGAF010005272.1:0-12361 GCA_034687865.1 Kryphioiulus occultus | reverse complement strand
TTAGTTTCAAACTTTTCAGAACACGGTTCATTCTTGTTCCATTTTCTCTTCTGTTAAAAGCTGTTTCAGTTAGCTCCTGACTATTCATAAATATTATTTCTCAACTGAACTTCAGCTTGATTCTGATTACTCTCCAGAGCAAATTTATCTAACAATGACGATTGACAAATTTGCAAAAAAAAGTTTTCAAAGGATTAGAAATTACTAATTTGAGAAAAACTAATTCAGGTACAGGGTGCCCTAACGTGATTAGCACGACCTCCCCTTTCTTTGTGTAATCTTAGTGGCATTTTTGCTCATGCAGACTTGCCGAAAAGCCCTTTTGAAACATGTTGATTGCAAGCTGAATAAACAGAGAAATTTCGCGCGAAATCTGATTTCGTACGAAATGTTACCTTTTGACGTAATTTCCTGTGCCAAAAATGTGTTTTCGGCTAAATGTTAAGAAAACCACACATTTCGTTCGAAATCTATGCCATGATTTCGTGCGAAATGTGTACTCACACGAAATAATCGAAAAAAAAGATGCGCATGCGTAGAAAACATTGTGATCACGGCAATGGGGACTTTCGTAAGATAAATCCCTATTGATGGTTACTCTTCACCAATAGGGACTAATAGGGATATTGCAGAACTATATGTATGGTCACACATCTTTATTAATAATTTGGGCTATTTCCGTACGAAATTTCCCTAACTGTTGTTTACGAAATACGAAAAAGGGCATGTACTTACGAAATGTGATTTCGTTTTATTATTTATTATATTTCGTACGAAACTTCTCTAATTGTCTAAGGGTACATGTACACGTTTCAAACAAACTCTGGAATACTTTGTACGTCTGGTTGCGTAGCAACCAAACTAGCAGAAAACTGGTTATACATGTACATCATCCCACTGCAATCAGTCGTGCAATCACTCTTCGGACAGTTTCACGCAACCACATTCAATTCAATTTTGCAATCCCTTTTTTCGTATGTCAGTGGTGAATTCAGGCGAGTTGCATATACATGTATCTGACTGCTGACATGTAGCAGTGACAATTAATTTACCATCAGCTTTGCAAAGCAGCAAAACCAGCTACAAATTGGATATACATGTATTTGATACTAATATCAATCTGCATTCAATCTTGCAATTACTCTTTGTTATACTTCGGAATATTCCTTGCTCCAAATGTGTATAAAATATGCAAATTTTAACCCTAATTGTTTGTAGACTAGAACTGACACTAGTCCTAACTATCAAACTAATACTAAGCTTAATATCAGTTTCCAATCAATCTTGCAATCACTTTTTGGAATACTACGGAACATGCCCCTCTACAAAGTACATATGTGTACATAATGTATATATCAACCCTACTTGTTGTACACCCCTATCCCGCCTGTCTCAATACAATAATACAGTGTACTAATATCAGTTTGCAATCAATCTTGCAATCAGTCTTGATCAACTACGGAATATGCCCTGCTCCAAATGAACTTAAAATATGCATATTGGGACCCCACGTGTCTAGTAGACAAGAATATGGCACCTGTCAAAATTTTTTTTATGAATTTGGCTTGTTCATGTTTTCCCTCTTTTTTGTTTTGTTATGATGATTTTGCGTATCCTGACATGCCTAACCAGTTTGCCACAAAACCAGCTCCAAACTGGATATATTAGATACAAATGTCAGTTTGCAATCACTTTGTGTGCCCCAGATACTCATATCTCAACTCCACTTGTTTTATAGACAAGGCTATTGTACGTATCAAAGCTATTGCAATTTATCATTTTTAATGCTGTCTTGTCTTGATTTTTGCGATTGTGTTTTTTACGATTCTTTTTGTATTTTTTGCCCTTTTTCTATCCTAACCTAATCCTAACCTAAACCAGCCTGAAAACGCAATTTAATTTGGCTGCCCCCAACCACCAGGCAATCCCTGCAAACCTCCGAGCCATTAGGAGAAGCCCACTTTCCTTTGTGTCTATGGCAGTGGCAGGGCATATTCCGTATCATAGGTTCATTTTGTGTGCAACCCGGTCTATTTATCAATGCCCATGCCCACCCTCGCACTTTTTTTGCCATCACCGCCCTCAGGCGGAGAACGCAGGTTTTTTTCCAGCAGGAAAAGCCCCTCGCCTTCGCCCGCTCCGTAATCCGGAGCGCCACTGGCGCTGGATTCGCGGGCGCCACGGGAAGACCGCGGCTTCGGTCTCCTATTGGTGGAGGAGGCGCTGGGGGCGTGGCCAGGCTTTTCCAAGTGGACTCGTCCCCCCATCGACGCAAGGCCTGGCCCCCCTCCTCCCCCAATAGTCTGCTAATACACAGACGCCGCAGTGTGATGTGGGGAGGGGAAGGTGCACTATAGTGAATAGTGAGTCAGAACGATCGATGAGCCTCACACTGCATTCGGCTGCCTTCAGAGCTAGACAGTGGGATATACGCGCCTGGGCGATGGACGACGGAGGGCGCACATGACGGGCGCGTGTGCAACGACAGACAACAGACAACCAAAGACACACAAAAAAATTGAAAACAAAATTGTGACCACGCGGGACTCGATCCTGTCCAAGTGCAATCTGGACTCTTGGGAATCCCGAGAGGAAAAGTGAACCAGAACCCTCGACGTTGGCTTCGCCGCAAACTTTGTGAGTAAGAAAGCAACCCCTGTTGGGGGGCTGCTCAACTCTGTGTTTTTGATGGAAAGATTCAGTTTCTTAACTGATGGATTTGGTTAAATGTTTAGGGATTTCTGATAAGCGGTTGTGATGTGTTTTTGTTAGAAGGTTCAGATTCTGAACTGAATGCTTTTGGTTAAAAAGGACTTTCGTACAAAGAGGTTTTTGGCTAACATGAACTTTCTGATAGGAAGTCGTTGGTTGAAATGTACTTTCTAGTAGGTTTTTGGTTAAAATGGACCTTCTTATAAGCGGTTTTTGGGCAAAATGAACTTTCTGACAAACGATGTTTGGCTAAAATAACTTCCTGATAGGTTTTTTGTTAAAACTGACTTTCTGACAAGTTTTTGCTTAAAACTGACCTGCTGATAGGAGGTTTTTGGTTGAAATACTTTCTGATAAACAATTTTTGGTTAAAATGGTTATCTTGTAAGCTATTTGTGCTTAAAAAAGGACTTATGTTTGGTTACAAAGGACTTTTTGAAAGGAAACTTTTGGTTAAAAATGATTTTCTGATAGGATGTTTTTTTGTGTTAAAAATGACATTCTGATAGGAGGTTTTGGCTAAAAATTACTTTCTCATCAACGGTTTTCGGGTAAAATGAACTTTCTGACAAACGATGTTTGGTTACCCAATAACGTTCTGATAAGTGGTTTTTAGTGAAAACTGACTTTCTGAAAGGAGATTTTCGGTTGAATTAGACTTTCTGATAAGCAATTTTTGATTAAAATTGACTATTATAAGCGATGTTTGGTATGTGGTTGTTGGATGTGGGTTGGATTTTTTTGGTTAAAATGACTGGCTGATAGGAGTTTTTTGTTGTTGTAAAAAATGACTTTCTGATAGATGCTTTGAGTTGAGGTTTTGGCTAAAAGGGATTCTATGATAAGCAATTTATGATTAAACTGCACTTTCTCAGCTTACTTAATTTGTTGTGTTAAATTACATGTAGTGTGCATAATGAGGCACCAGTAAATACCAAAGACAGTATTCGACACTTAAGGTATGCTTTGTACTGCATATCATAAAATCCAAAATTGTTAGAAACACGCATTATCCGCAATTTTGTCAATTCATTAACGAATGTGCAATTTGTTTTTATTTGCTCATACAATGTAGCGCACGCCTACCAAATTATAAGCATTCGTAATATTATAGTATAACGAAAAACAACTGTATCGATTACAACATCCTAAAAGCCATATCCTTGTTTATCCGTGCCTCCATTAACAATATAAAGTTATAAAGTCGGGATACTGATTAAAAAGTGTACTGAAAGCTAAAGTACACACTAGTTAAGGAGTGCGCCAGTGTACACACAGTATACAAAGTTATCGGAAAGTTGGCGACACGCAATTGCATTCAAATAGTTTTCAACGTGCAAGATATTGATTATGTAACTTATGTCCATGCCTTCCATGGTTAGGATTTATCACTCGCTGGAAGCCAATGGCAAGTAGTGTCAAAAACGTGCCCGTGATACAGGCACGACAAACCCTCCTGTCGTGTTTCAGCCACTGTCACGAACATATTTTCACACAAAATATGTTCCACGTCGCACCTATCATAGCGGAAAAAGACACCAGCAGGTCGACGTTAGCGACACGCTGCGTTCCACGTTGCTATTTTTGCCGTTTATGTTGGGTGCAATTGGAAACTTCCGATTCTGGCTGCCTTCGAACCGGAAATTAGTGGTGGACTCACCAGAAACCCAACCAAAACTGGTTTCAGAACACCAGTTGGACGATTCCACCACCATCGCCAACTTGCTCCATCTCCCCTGTGCATTCTGGGTGGGGTCTGCAGCCCACCCCTCCCCCTGGCGGCCATTGTCTGCTCCCCTCAATGGCAGCCGGTGCACTCTCGCTCGTTCTCGCGACGCCCCTCGAGAGCCATGCAGATGCACTCCCATCTATATTAATGAAAGAGAAGGCAGCAGAGTGGTGACATTTTGCACTTGGCACAGGGACAGGGTTGAGGGAAATGCAAATGAGGGGTTGTCCACAAAAAGGGGGTGGATGGTGCCAAAAAATCCCACGATTTTATGGACTGCCCTCGACTCCCCATCTCCCCACCCTTGTATCGACGCCAATATCGTGCTAATGGGACGCCATGGTGCCCCTCGGCTCCACATGCTTTGGGAAATGACGTCATGTTTGGGTGAATAACATGTACGAGGGGCGGGGCACCATGGCTTTCATGGCTAACGTCCATTTACCACTTTTGGCACAGTTGACAATGGGACGGCGTTTATGGATGACCCTTGAACGACGATTTAGTTTGGAGGTTGTTTTGCACCATTTCACTTAAGATTTTCAATGGACCAATACATCAGCAAGTCAAAGGCGTTCCACAAGCAATCTGTCATAATTTAACCTAACATGAAATTGACCGCTCCAGCTGCCCCTACAGGCAGGCAATCAGGCAGGCAATCACTGCCTGCATACCTGCCCCTGGCACAAATGCGGACAAAACTAAACCGAATAAATCAAAACAGATCCACATTAGAATGTTGGCAAAGGTGTCATTCAACTCTTCAAATATACAAGGTGATCATAAAATCACTACGAAATATTTTATATTAAATAAAGAATCTTAGGTGCAAAATTTAACATCGAACATGCCAGAATTGCAATTCTGGCGCGTGATATCATGGGTTTCATTGTAAATTAAAGTTGACGTATTACCATATCCTATTTAAAACAAGTGATTAGGTTTAAAACTTCCACCAGATTCTGAAGTAGAGTTTCCAGACTTTACATGACAACTTTTCATTCATTTCCCTGACATTTTAGTGAAATTATTTTAAAATAAGAAAAACGATTGGTTTTATCCCAAATTTTTATAAAAGATGATGGTTAATCAATTGGCTGGTGCAAACTACATCAATTTCCTTGACATCCCCTGACATTTTCATTTCCCTGACTCACCCTGCATAGAAAATGTGCACAACTGGAGCAGGAAACATACTAAAGTACACCCTTGTTTGCCCTAACGCAATATCCAAAATGAACCAATAAGACCAAATGTGCCACACTGCGCTTAGCCTTCCAAAGTTTATAAAGCTGTTTTGACGTGACAAACACGGACTGGGGGCTAGAGGGCGCTGGCCACAGTAGGCAGGAGGTCGAAGCGCCGTGATGGAGGCGCTGCCTGTCTCATCGTGACAGCTGAACACATGACTATTTGCGGGCGTATAATTTCCCCTTCGTCTCCTCATGAAGAGCTCCTTGAAATCCACCTTAATCCCAACGGGGTTTACCTTAATCTGCCGCGCTGTAATTGCTTACGCCTGCGGGAGGCTGGATTGGGGGAAAAGTGGGGTTGGCAGGGAGCGAGTGGGAATAGGGAAATAGGGAAAGTGTGAGAGAGAGAGAGAGACTCTCCATAGAACGTTATATCACAGACGACTGTCTTCTTCCGCACAAGCACGTCTCCAGGAAGTCTTAAAGAGCGAAAGCACATCCCGGAAGCGTCCATCGTCGGATGTGACGTCTATCGTTCTGGCTCAGTAAAAAATTCGCGAAATGGCTCGTTAGTAAAAAGCGAGCCAACCGTCTTAATCAGGCCATCTGGGTTTCAAACAGGGGCTGTACTATGATATAGCCCCTGCTCTGCCATATCCGCAACGAGAATGTGGGCTTCTCCTAATGGTTCGTACGCTGGCAGTGATTGCCTGGCGATTAGAGGCCTCTAAATAAAGAAATTGCATTTCAGGTTAGTTTAGGTCAGGTTGGGATAAAGGCAAAACACAAAAACGAATACGCGAGATGAGCAAACAAGAAAAAAACTTAGGAAGGATATATTGAGACAGCTACGATAGGCATTATTATTGTGTCCTAGGCAAGTAGGGTTGAAATATGCATTTTGTGTGCACATTTAGAGATATGTCATTTGGTATTCCAAAACATGACTTAAAACTTTTTCTATGCTATTCAAGTTACTGTATGTCATGACCAAGCAGCGATTTTCAGAAACATTATCTGCCACTTTGGCGATTAGATTATTGGCCAAAAACACACCATAGCGAAACAACATTTCGAAAAAACGTTATAAATGAAAAATTTAAGCCCAAATTTGTATTTTGTGAATCAATGAGAAGCCAAAAATGCCATGACCATGTTGTAAATTTCATGACTGTTCCATGACTTCCTAGACCGGCAGACACCCTGTTATTGCGCATTCCATATACATGTAAGGACCTTAACCGCCATTGGTAATGTCAGTACGTCGAGACTGACAGTAAGTTAGCGAAAAATCCGGATATTCGTCAACGATGAACATGGAACATCAATCAATCAGTACTGTGCCTATATACGATCCGAAATTCTGTATATGTTATTAAATGTTAAATATAACTTTGTTTTCTTGGGTAATTAGACCTTGCAGGGCTATTACAAAATCAATCAGAAAGTCAAGCCAGGTGGTTGCTGATTGAAGTTATTATTATTTTTTTTTAAAACATTCCTTTCATTCATTTGGAAAAATTAAAGTTTCGTGTCATCAAACAATCGTGATTTTCAGACATTATCCTGAGTACGGGTTGAGTACACCTCCTATTAGGGTAATAGTATGTAGTCGTTGGCCGCTCCATACAGGTTTTCTGTCGTGCATGTTAATTATACATGTAGTTGGGACAGTGAGAAAATTCTCATTGACCACAGATGGTCGTCAAGACAGTCCTCATTGTGGTTTGAGGCATGATTACATGCAGCAGTCCAAATATCTGATATACAGGGGTGCGTCACAACTTGCTAAAATTCCAAAATTCCTTCACAAAAACCCTCAGAAATCGAATTCTAACATGGCTTCGTGGCACAAAAATTCCACAAGACACATGGTGGTGAATCCATCGCTAATGGCTGTCCATTTGGACGTAATGACCGAGGCCTTTAACGGTCATCGCGTTGCAGCCAGCAGCCAGGGGCCTTCAAGATCGATTTTTAAAGGAAATAAAAAATGGCGGTTCTGGTCCGGTAGACCTATTAGCAAATTCGTCTTCATTAAAAGCTAATTGGACTCCCTTGGGGCATTGGAAAGATGGTTTTAGCCCCTTCGATCGGCTGCTGCGTCATTAAGCCGAGCTTTGGTCGGCAGCTGAAAAGCCCTAACAAGGGCCAGTGGGCAGCCATGTTGGATTTCATATTCGAAAATCGAAAAACCTCCCATAATAGGAGTCATCCGTATGTACATGTACGTCATGGCAGATCCCTTCGGTGTGGATGTTTTCGAATGATTTTATCTCCAGATATTGCCATTGCAGTGTCCGAATCGATGATATCGATCCTATGGTCAGCCATACATTACGTCATCAGACAGATTGGAAGTGTAGTTTAGAGAGCTGCTTCTAAGGGGCGTTTATGAGCGACCCTTACCAACATACAGAAATCGAACTCGGACAAAAGTTAAAGGTCGTCCGTTCTAATGTCATCATGGATTGGAGACGTTCAAGTATTACGTCATGTTTGGGAGGGAATGTGTTGAAAATGGATCGAAAATAAACTTGGGTTAAACTATCATTTGTCATTTAGTTTTGCAAAATTTTCGCTATGGCGTTTTTTAGATTTGTTTTCTATTTTTTTTAAGGAAAATTTGCTTATTTGTGAAGAAACTCTAATTTTGTATCTATTGTTGATAAGCATTTCGGTCAATAATGATGTACTTGTGGGGGTGACCAATGCTGATACAGCTGTATCTATTACACTGCTTTAATATTACAGTTGTCCCTGCACCCAACTAGCAGGGGTCGCTCATCTATTAACTCATAAAGGGCTATTTTTCTGGACAAATAGTACTTTCTTTTAGTTTCTGCTCCAAATGCGGTTATCAAAGCACAATATTTCAACATTTCCCATAATTTCATATGTTTTTTTTGCATTTCTAGTAAATAATATTGTGCTGAAATGATTAAACCGATTAATTTGTTGAAGTATTGCATATCAATCGTTAATATACTCAAATTTTGAATTAACAAAAATCCAAAATTTCCCATACACTTCTCCATCTTATATTGTGTACAATGAGCAGCCAACGTTTCCTCTAGGCATCAGTATTTTTTAAAATAACCATTTGAAGAAAATCAAAGTTCTAGGTGTTTCGTTATAAACCAATAAGTGTATTTTAACCTCAAACAAATTATTCGCACCCTTTCCGCTACCCTAACCCTTTCTAACTAAGTTGTGTAAGTGTGGAAAATGGCAATCTTTAGGTACACTAGTGTAGGTACAGTTTACCATCTTTCAGTGGTTGACCTGGCTGAACACCGGTACAATCCCTTGAAGATTGCAATCCTTAAGTACACCAGTGTAGGCATTGTTTGCCAACTTTCATAGGCTGCCACTGCTGGTCACCAGCATGCAAGTTTTCTGAATTTGACTTATGTTCATTTATTTCTTGACTTTCCATTTCAATGCAACACTACTTGAGTTCCAGTTCAAACTCAGCTGGTATGTCCAAACTTGCCTAACTCAATGAGCTGGACGACATCATTTACCGAACTAAGCAATTTGTGGACAAGCCCCAGGGTTCCTGGGATCGATCCCAGCTCCAAGTAAGGTCATCCTTCCATTTCGCTCAGAGTCCCCAGCGCCAGAGTGGAATACTGACCTCTCGTGGCGCGTGGCCAGTGGTCACTCGCTGGTCAGTCGTTCCAGCGCCGCACGGGCTCATCTGGCGAGCGTTTTACTGCTTCTGGCGACCCTAAGCCGCGAAAAAGCATCCAGAGTAGGCTTAATAAAAAAGCCCGTTACGAAAATGCCCTTGGAAATGGAAGAGCAGAGAAAAAGGCACAGAAATAATAAAAAAGGCAGGAGAGAAAGAAAGGAAGAGAAAAAAAGCTTAAGAGTCTGAATGACGATTGTGGAGTGGAAAAGCAAGAGAATGGCACAGTGGGAGCACTTCTTAGTGCACTTAAAAGCCTTGGCAGGCCCACCCCCAGCAGAGATGACCACCGCCAGGGGGCCGGGGGTCAAGGAGGAAGTCCCTGGTGGTCAAGAATGGGGAAAAAAAACGATTTTCATTCGCACTCCTACAACTTCTCGCAGCCAGCCAATTAGCCGCTAGGGGGCGACAAAATTAAATCGGGGTGCGGGGGGAGGGGCGAACTGCTTACAAAGGACACACTGACCAATGGTCAGGAAATATTGCTGCAGTAACCATGACAATTACGGATTGCGCCTTCCATGCTTGGCTGGAGAAATGATGAAGAGCCATGGACGTGCCATGGAAGCGTATGTGAGACCATGTTAAATTTTGTCCAGATATGACTTTCAGTGTTGCTGGCAAACAGATATCCATTTGGTATATGGCTATACCGTACACCATGCACTATCCATATCCATAATTGGGAGGTTTTTTAAATTTGCCTGGCTGTCCCATGTTCGGCCATATCCGATCTAGTCCAGATACAGTATGGGTACACAGATCTGACCATATCTGCGTGGCTTGAAAACATGTACCGCCATATCAACAGCACCCATCATTATCTGGCATGGCTTTACGCCACCCATATCCATAATTGGCAGATTTCTGTATGTGTGTCGACATGTCTGTCCCATGTTCGACCATATCCAGTTTAGTCCAGATATGGTCACCAGATCTGGAATTGTCTGGATGGCTTACATCACTCAGCCTTATCAGGAGTGGCGGTATACCATCCAGGCATGTAATTGTCAAGTTTGTTTCTGTCTGTCCCATGTTTGACCGTGGCTTGCAAACATGTAAAAGCCATATAATGCAAATATCTACCCAGTCTCAATTGGCATGGTTATACTCTTTCCATATACATGTACATTACACGTGCATACATGTTCATTACACGTGCATACATGTTCATTACACGTGCATACATGTTCATTACACGTGCATACGTGTTCATTACACGTGCATACGTGTTCATTACACGTGCATACGTGTACATTACACGTGCATACGTGTACATTACACGTGCATACGTGTACATTACACGTGCATACATGTAATTGCCAAGTTTCTTGGCCTGTTTGCCTGTTTGTCCGTGTTTCTCTCCTATTTTCTCGGAAACTATCCAACCGATTTCGACCAAACTTGTTCAACTCCACTCTCATAGTATAGTAATCATGGCCCAGTTTGATCAAAAGCCCCAATGGGCAGGCGGTTTCCATAAATGTTGGATATTTCATGTTGTTTTTCTTCACAAAAGCAGTTTTCCAAAACTTTCAAGCACTGCAGTGGGTGAAGACCGAGCCCTTTAACTTTTTGGTGGGGCACGAGGGCGCCCCCTGTCGCACATTTTGCCACTTAAGCCTGCTTTAAATTAATCAAAGATCTGCTTTAGAAACGTTCGGTCTCTATCTCACACTTTTTAAGGGGTGGCAATTGGTGGGAGATCCTGGAAAAATCGATAAAAGCTTTGAAATTTTCTCCCCAAATCCTCTCAGCAGCAGCATCCGCTTCCGCTTGTCGAAGCTAGGCCTAGCGAGTTCAGCAGCTCGCCTTTAACTTAAGCGAGTAACGAGTTGAGCGATTGTCCAGCCAAGCGATGACCAGCGTCCAGCCGTGGCAATAGGGGCGCAATAAAGCAAACTGTCGCTGAAGTCGTGGACACCTCAAAAGTGAGGCACAGACGTACAACTTTCGAGATGTAATGTTACATCTGATTTAGGGAGTGATTTAAGGGTCTATTTTTTGAAGTAATGATATTTTTGGTGGAAATGAGGAATTTTCAGTGGTATGTGATCATTTACATTATCTGAGTTAGGATTTCCACGTTGCCATAGTATGGAAGTTTACAATTTCAATGAGATGTATACAGTCTAATATGATACATGCACATTACTTGTTTGAGTTATTGAGTAATACTCACACCACACCAAGGAAAAACGCGATAATTACAAAAAACCTGGTAGATAACGTGTTGACTAACCAGTGACTTCACAGGTGAACAGACTGCTTTGACGGTTTTTGCAATGGATTGTGGGAGCGCTTGCATTTATACTGGGTGTGAAGTGTACGTTCCATGTGATGTAATCATACAACTACACTGCATTGTGCAGGCCTTGCACAGTCAATAATACTGACAATATCAATAAATACCGACAATTATTTAGAATCTTGTCAAAATCCCTTGCAAATTGTTTATGAATTGAGTCAATTTGAAAGTTTAATATAGAATTATTTACTTTTTTAGATTAGAATTTTTAAATAAGATTTAAAACTTTATAAAAACTGAAAATTTTTTAAACATAATTTAAGTAGAACTACAGATTGAAGTAGGCCTGCTCCAGTGCAAAGTTTAATAATTTTTGAGTTTAAATACCATTTGGGACGAAATTCATATTGAATTATTTCTATGCCAAGTTTATGAATGTTTTAGTCAATTTAGAATTTTTAACTAAGTGGAGAATTCAAGATTCTACGAGCAATAACATTTTCAATGCAAATTTTACAATCATCTGACGCATTTTTAAGACAACAGTTCGCATTTATTGAAATGCCACATTATTTTAACAAAAACAATCCCACGAATTGTTCAGTTTCAGCAAACTTCATCATCCTTATAGTGGCTCCGGATTTTAATTCCGTGAGCTGTATGTACTAACATTTTACAGCAATCATTCATCATTCATGAATAATCTTATTAAAATGTTCATAATACAGTACCAGTATTGCTAATGTGCTGCAAACTTATCCAGCAATTACACGTACAGTACAGTA